>CM068728.1:20000-262305 GCA_035079005.1 Fraxinus americana
CATATTTGATGTCATTCCGGCGGCGGAGCGACCCGGGCTAGCGATTGTGGGGTCCGCGGAGGCGGCGACGACCGAAAGTGAGACGCCAATGTGGGAGCCTTCGACCGCGAGGAGCGGCGAGGTATTGAGATCACTTTTGCGGCGGGGAAAAAAAAAATAAAACGAACAAAAGCAGAAAAGGGGTGCAACACGAGGACTTCCCAGGGGTCACCCATCCTAGTACTACTTTCGCCCAAGCACGCCTAACTTCGGAGTTCTGATGGGATCCGGTGCGTTAGTGCTGGTATGGTCGCACCCGTCAGTAATTGCGCTCCGAGCATATTTGATGTCATTCCGACGGCGGAGCGACACGGGCTAGCGATTGTGGGGTCCGCGGAGGCGGCGACAACCGAAAGTGAGACGCCAATGTGGGAGCCGTCGACCGCGAGGAGCGGCGAGGTATTGAGATCACTTTTGCGGCGGGGAAAAAAAATAAAACGAACAAAAGCAGAAAAGGGGTGCAACACGAGGACTTCCCAGGGGGTCACCCATCCTAGTACTACTCTCGCCCAAGCACGCTTAACTTCGGAGTTCTGATGGGATCCGGTGCGTTAGTGCTGGTATGGTCGCACCCGTCAGTAATTGCGCTCCGAGCATATTTGATGTCATTCCGGCGGCGGAGCGACCCGGGCTAGCGATTGTAAGGTCCGCGGAGGCGGCGACGACCGAAAGTGAGACGCCAATGTGGGAGCCGTCGACCGCGAGGTGCGGCGAGGTATTGAGGTCACTTTTGCGGCGGGAAAAAAAAATAAAACGAACAAAAGCAGAAAAGGGGTGCAACACGAGGACTTCCCAGGGGGTCACCCATCCTAGTACTACTCTCGCCCAAGCACGCTTAACTTCGGAGTTCTGATGGGATCCGGTGCGTTAGTGCTGGTATGGTCGCACCCGTCAGTAATTGCGCTCCGAGCATATTTGATGTCATTCCGGCGGCGGAGCGACCGGGCTAGCGATTGTGGGGTCCGCGGAGGCGGCGACGACCGAAAGTGAGACGCCAATGTGGGAGCCGTCGACCGCGAGGAGCGGCGAGGTATTGAGATCACTTTTGCGGCGGGGAAAAAAAAATAAAACGAACAAAAGCAGAAAAGGGGTGCAACACGAGGACTTCCCAGGGGGTCACCCATCCTAGTACTACTCTCGCCCAAGCACGCTTAACTTCGGAGTTCTGATGGGATCCGGTGCGTTAGTGCTGGTATGGTCGCACCCGTCAGTAATTGCGCTCCGAGCATATTTGATGTCATTCCGGCGGCGGAGCGACCGGGCTAGCGATTGTGGGGTCCGCGGAGGCGGCGACGACCGAAAGTGAGACGCCAATGTGGGAGCCGTCGACCGCGAGGAGCGGCGAGGTATTGAGATCACTTTTGCGGCGGGGAAAAAAAAATAAAACGAACAAAAGCAGAAAAGGGGTGCAACACGAGGACTTCCCAGGGGGTCACCCATCCTAGTACTACTCTCGCCCAAGCACGCTTAACTTCGGAGTTCTGATGGGATCCGGTGCGTTAGTGCTGGTATGGTCGCACCCGTCAGCAATTGCGCTCCGAGCATATTTGATGTCATTCCGGCGGCGGAGCGACCCGGGCTAGCGATTGTGGGGTCCGCGGAGGCGGCGACGACCGAAAGTGAGACGCCAATGTGGGAGCCGTCGACCGCGAGGAGCGGCGAGGTATTGAGATCACTTTTTGGCGGGGAAAAAAAAATAAAACGAACAAAAGCAGAAAAGGGGTGCAACACGAGGACTTCCCAGGGGGTCACCCATCCTAGTACTACTCTCGCCCAAGCACGCTTAACTTCGGAGTTCTGATGGGATCCGGTGCGTTAGTGCTGGTATGGTCGCACCCGTCAGTAATTGCGCTCCGAGCATATTTGATGTCATTCCGGCGGCGGAGCGACCCGGGCTAGCGATTGTGGGGTCCGCGGAGGCGGCGACGACCGAAAGTGAGACGCCAATGTGGGAGCCGTCGACCGCGAGGAGCGGCGAGGTATTGAGATCACTTTTGCGGCGGGGAAAAAAAATAAAACGAACAAAAGCAGAAAAGGGGTGCAACACGAGGACTTCCCAGGGTGATACCCATCCTAGTACTACTCTCGCCAAAGCACGCTTGACTTCGGAGTTCTGATGGGATCCTGTGCGTTAGTCCGGTATGGACGCACCCGTCAGTAATTGCGCTCCGAGCATATTTGATGTCATTCCGGCGGCGGAGCGACCCGGGCTAGCGATTGTGGGGTCCGCGGAGGCGGCGACGACCGAAAGTGAGACGCCAATGTGGGAGCCGTCGACCGCGAGGAGCGGCGAGGTATTGAGATCACTTTTGCGGCGGGGAAAAAAAATAAAACGAACAAAAGCCTAAAAGGGGGGCAACACGAGGACTTCCCAGGGGGTCACCCAGCCTAGTACTACTCTCGCCCAAGCTAGCTTAGCTTCGGAGTTCTGATGGGATCCGTTGCTTTAGTGCTGGTATGGTCGCACCCGTCTGTAATTGCGCTCCGAGCATATTTGATGTCATTCCGGCGGCGGAGCGACCCGGGCTAGCGATTGTGGGGTCCGCGGAGGCGGCGACGACCGAAAGTGAGACGCCAAAGTGGGAGCCGTCGACCGCGAGGAGCTGTGAGGTATTGAGATCACTTTTGCGGCGGGGAAAAAAAAATAAAACGAACAAAAGCAGAAAAGGGGTGCAACACGAGGACTTCCCAGGGGGTCACCCATCCTAGTACTCTCGCCCAAGCACGCTTAACTTCGGAGTTCTGATGGGATCCGGTGCGTTAGTGCTGGTATGGTCGCACCCGTCAGTAATTGCGCTCCGAGCATATTTGATATCATTCCGACGGCGGAGCGACCCGGCTAGCGATTGTGGGGTCCGCGGAGGCGGCGACGACCGAAAGTGAGACGCCAATGTGGGAGCCGTCGACCGCGAGGAGCGGCGAGGTATTGAGATCACTTTTGCGGCGGGGAAAAAAAAATAAAACGAACAAAAGCAGAAAAGGGGTGCAACACGAGGACTTCCCAGGGGTCACCCATCCTAGTACTACTCTCGCCCAAGCACGCTTAACTTCGGAGTTCTGATGGGATCCGGTGCGTTAGTGCTGGTATGGTCGCACCCGTCAGTAATTGCGCTCCGAGCATATTTGATGTCATTCCGGCGGCGGAGCGACCCGGGCTAGCGATTGTGGGGTCCGCGGAGGCGGCGACGACCGAAAGTGAGACGCCAATGTGGGAGCCGTCGACCGCGAGGAGCGGCGAGGTATTGAGATCACTTTTGCGGCGGGGAAAAAAAATAAAACGAACAAAAGCAGAAAAGGGGTGCAACACGAGGACTTCCCAGGGTGTCACCCATCCTAGTACTACTCTCGCCCAAGCACGCTTAACTTCGGAGTTCTGATGGGATCCGGTGCGTTAGTGCTGGTATGGTCGCACCCGTCTATAATTGCGCTCCGAGCATATTTGATGTCATTCCGGCGGCGGAGCGACCCGGGCTAGCGATTGTGGGGTCCGCGGAGGCGGCGACGACCGAAAGTGAGACGCCAATGTGGGAGCCGTCGACCGCGAGGAGCGGTGAGATATTGAGATCACTTTTGCGGCGGGGAAAAAAAATAAAACGAACAAAAATATAAAAGGGGTGCAACACGAGGACTTCCCAGGGGGTTACCCGGACTAGTACTACTCTCGCCCAAGCACGCTTAACTTCGGAGTTCTGATGGGATCCGGAGCGTTAGTGCTGGTATGGTCGCACCCGTCGGTAATTGCACTCCGAGCATATTTGATGTCATTCCGGCGGCGGAGCGACCCGGGCCAGCGATTGTGGGGTCCGCGGTGACGGCGACGACCGAAAGTGAGACGCCAATGTGGGAGCCGTCGACCGCGAGGAGCGGTGAGATATTGAGATCACTTTTGCGGCGGGTTAAAAAAATAAAACGAACAAAAGCATAAAAGCGGTGCAACACTAGAACTTCCCAGGGGGTCACCCATCCTAGTACTACTCTCGCCCAAGCACGCTTAACTTCGGAGTTCTGATGGGATCCGGTGCGTTAGTGCTGGTATGGTCGCACCCGTCAGTAATTGCGCTCCGAGCATATTTGATGTCATTCCGGCGGCGGAGCGACCCGGCTAGCGATTGTGGGGTCCGCGGAGGCGGCGACGACCGAAAGTGAGACGCCAATGTGGGAGCCGTCGACCGCGAGGAGCGGCGAGGTATTGAGATCACTTTTGCGGCGGGGAAAAAAAATAAAACGAACAAAAGCAGAAAAGGGTGCAACACGAGGACTTCCCAGGGGGTCACCCATCCTAGTACTACTCTCGCCCAAGCACGCTTAACTTCGGAGTTCTGATGGGATCCGGTGCGTTAGTGCTGGTATGGTCGCACCCGTCAGTAATTGCGCTCCGAGCATATTTGATGTCATTCCGGCGGCGGAGCGACCCGGCTAGCGATTGTGGGGTCCGCGGAGGCGGCGACGACCGAAAGTGAGACGCCAATGTGGGAGCCGTCGACCGCGAGGAGCGGCGAGGTATTGAGATCACTTTTGCGGCGGGGAAAAAAAAAATAAAACGAACAAAAGCAGAAAATGGGTGCAACACGAGGACTTCCCAGGGGTCACCCATCCTAGTACTACTCTCGCCCAAGCACGCTTAACTTCGGAGTTCTGATGGGATCCGGTGCGTTAGTGCGGTATGGTCGCACCCGTCAGTAATTGCGCTCCGAGCATATTTGATGTCATTCCGGCGGCGGAGCGACCCGGGCTAGCGATTGTGGGGTCCGCGGAGGCGGCGACGACCGAAAGTGAGACGCCAATGTGGGAGCCGTCGACCGCGAGGAGCGGTGAGATACTGAGATCAATTTTGCGGCGGGGAAAAAAAATAAAACGAACAAAAGCTTAAAAGGGGTGCAACACTAGAACTTCCCAGGGGGTTACCCATCCTAATACTACTCTCGCCCAAGCACGCTTCACTTCGGAGTTCTGATGGGATCCGGTGCGTTAGTGCTGGTATGGTCGCACCCGTCAGTAATTGCGCTCCGAGCATATTTGATGTCATTCCGGCGGCGGAGCGACCCGGGCTAGCGATTGTGGGGTCCGCGGAGGCGGCGACGACCGAAAGTGAGACGCCAATGTGGGAGCCGTCGACCGCGAGGAGCGGCGAGGTATTGAGATCACTTTTGCGGCGAGGAAAAAAAATAAAACGAACAAAAGCCTAAAAGGGGTGCAACACGAGGACTTCCCAGGGGGTCACCCATCCTAGTACTACTCTCGCCCAAGCACGCTTAACTTCGGAGTTCTGATGGGATCCGGTGCGTTAGTGCTGGTATGGTCGCACCCGTCAGTAATTGCGCTCCGAGCATATTTGATGTCATTCCGACGGCGGAGCGACCCGGCTAGCGATTGTGGGGTCCGCGGAGGCGGCGACGACCGAAAGTGAGACGCCAATGTGGGAGCCGTCGACCGCGAGGAGCGGCGAGGTATTGAGATCACTTTTGCGGCGGGGAAAAAAAAATAAAACGAACAAAAGCAGAAAAGGGGTGCAACACGAGGACTTCCCAGGGGGTCACCCATCCTAGTACTACTCTCGCCCAAGCACGCTTAACTTCGGAGTTCTGATGGGATCCGGTGCGTTAGTGCTGGTATGGTCGCACCCGTCAGTAACTGCGCTCCGAGCATATTTGATGTCATTCCGGCGGCGGAGCGACCCGGGCTAGCAATTGTGGGGTCCGCGGAGGCGGCGACGACCGAAAGTGAGACGCCAATGTGGTAGCCGTCGACCGCGAGGAGCGGCGAGGTATTGAGATCACTTTTGCGGCGGGGAAAAAAAAATAAAACGAACAAAAGCATAAAAGGGAGCAACACTAGAACTTCCCAGTGGGTTACCCAGACTAGTACTACTCTCGCCATAGCACGCTTAACGTCGGAGTTCAGATGGGATCCGGTGCATTAGTACCGGTATGGTCGCACCCATATGTAATTGCGCTCCGAGCATATTTGATGTCATTCCGGCGGCGGAGCGACCCGGGCTAGCGATTGTGGGGTCCGCGGAGGCGGCGACGACCGAAAGTGAGACGCCAATGTGGGAGCCGTCGACCGCGAGGAGCGGCGAGGTATTGAGATCACTTTTGCGGCGGGGAAAAAAAAATAAAACGAACAAAAGCAGAAAAGGGGTGCAACACGAGGACTTCCCAGGGGGTCACCCATCCTAGTACTACTCTCGCCCAAGCACGCTTAACTTCGGAGTTCTGATGGGATCCGGTGCGTTAGTGCTGGTATGGTCGCACCCGTCAGTAATTGCGCTCCGAGCATATTTGATGTCATTCCGACGGCGGAGCGACCCGGGCTAGCGATTGTGGGGTCCGCGGAGGCGGCGACGACCGAAAGTGAGACGCCAATGTGGGAGCCGTCGACCGCGAGGAGCGGCGAGGTATTGAGATCACTTTTGCGGCGGGGAAAAAAAATAAAACGAACAAAAGCTTAAAAGGGGTGCAACACGAGGACTTCCCAGGGGTCACCCATCCTAGTACTACTCTCGCCCAAGCACGCTTAACTTCGGAGTTCTGATGGGATCCGGTGCGTTAGTGCTGGTATGGTCGCACCCGTCAGTAATTGCGCTCCGAGCATATTTGATGTCATTCCGGCGGCGGAGCGACCGGGCTAGCGATTGTGGGGTCCGCGGAGGCGGCGACGACCGAAAGTGAGACGCCAATGTGGGAGCCGTCGACCGCGAGGAGCGGCGAGGTATTGAGATCACTTTTGCGGCGGGGAAAAAAAATAAAACGAACAAAAGCAGAAAAGGGGTGCAACACGAGGACTTCCCAGGGGGTCACCCATCCTAGTACTACTCTCGCCCAAGCACGCTTAACTACGGAGTTCTGATGGGATCCGGTGCGTTAGTGCTGGTATGGTCGCATCAGTCAATATTGCGCTCCGAGCATATTTGATGTCATTCCGGCGGCGGAGCGACCCGGGCTAGCGATTGTGGGGTCCGCGGAGGCGGCGACGACCGAAAGTGAGACGCCATGTGGGAGCCGTCGACCGCGAGGAGCGGCGAGGTATTGAGATCACTTTTGCGGCGGGGAAAAAAAAAATAAAACGAACAAAAGCAGAAAAGGGGTGCAACACGAGGACTTCCCAGGGGTCACCCATCCTAGTACTACTCTCGCCCAAGCACGCTTAACTTCGGAGTTCTGATGGGATCCGGTGCGTTAGTGCTGGTATGGTCGCACCCGTCAGTAATTGCGCTCCGAGCATATTTGATGTCATTCCGGCGGCGGAGCGGCCCGGGCTAGCGATTGTGGGGTCCGCGGAGGCGGCGACGACCGAAAGTGAGACGCCAATGTGGGAGCCGTCGACCGCGAGGAGCGGCGAGGTATTGAGATCACTTTTGCGGCGGGGAAAAAAAAATAAAACGAACAAAAGCAGAAAAGGGGTGCAACACGAGGACTTCCCAGGGGGTCACCCATCCTAGTACTACTCTCGCCCAAGCACGCTTAACTTCGGAGTTCTGATGGGATCCGGTGCGTTAGTGCTGGTATGGTCGCACCCGTCAGTAATTGCGCTCCGAGCATATTTGATATCATTCCGACGGCGGAGCGACCCGGCTAGCGATTGTGGGGTCCGCGGAGGCGGCGACGACCGAAAGTGAGACGCCAATGTGGGAGCCGTCGACCGCGAGGAGCGGTGAGGTATTGAGATCACTTTTGCGGCGGGGAAAAAAAATAAAACGAACAAAAGCAGAAAAGGGGTGCAACACGAGGACTTTCCAGGGGGTCCCCCATCCTAGTACTACTCTTGCCCAAGCTAGCTTAACTTCGGAGTTCTGATGGGATCCGGTGCGTTAGTGCTGGTATGGTCGCACCCGTCAGTAATTGTGCTCCAAGCATATTTGATGTCATTCCGGCGGCGGAGCGACCCGGGCCAGCGATTGTGGGGTCCGCGGAGACGGCGACAACCGAAAGTGAGACGCCAATGTGGGAGCCGTCGACCGCGAGGAGCGGTGAGATACTGAGATCAATTTTGCGGCGGGGAAAAAAAATAAAACGAACAAAAGCTTAAAAGGGGTGCAACACTAGAACTTCCCAGGGGGTTACCCATCCTAATACTACTCTCGCCCAAGCACGCTTCACTTCGGAGTTCTGATGGGATCCGGTGCGTTAGTGCTGGTATGGTCGCACCCGTCAGTAATTGCGCTCCGAGCATATTTGATGTCATTCCGGCGGTGGACCGACCCGGGCCAGCGATTGTGGGGTCCGCGGAGAAGGCGACGACCGAAAGTGAGACGCCAATGTGGGAGCCGTCGACCGCGAGGAGCGGTGAGATATTGAGATCACTTTTGCGGCGGGAAAAAAAAACGAACAAAAGCAGAAAAGGGGTGCAACACGAGGACTTCCCAGGGGGTCGCCCATCCTAGTACTACTCTCGCCCAAGCACGCTTAACTTCGGAGTTCTGATGAAATCCGGAGCGTTAGTGCTGGTATGGTCGCACCTGTCGGTAATTGCGCTCCGATCATATTTGATGTCATTCCAGCGGCGGAGCGACCCGGGCCAGCCATTGTGGGGTCCGTGGAGACGGCGACAACCGAAAGTGAGACGCCAATGTGGGAGCCGTCGACCGCGAGGAGCGGTGAGATATTGAGATCACTTTTGCGGCGGGGAAAAAAAAATAAAACGAACAAAAGCTTAAAAGGGGTGCAACACGAGGACTTCCCAGGGTGTCACCCATCCTAGCACTACTCTCGCCCAAGCACGCTTGACTTCGGAGTTCTGATGCGATCCGGTGCGTTAGTGCGGTATGGTCGCACCCGTCAGTAATTGCACTCCGAGCATATTTGATGTCATTCCGGCGGCGGAGCGACCCGGGCCAGCGATTGTGGGGTCCGCGGAGACGGCGACAACCGAAAGTGAGACGCCAATGTGGGAGCCGTCGACCGCGAGGAGCGGTGAGATATTGAGGTCACTTTTACGGTGGGGGAAAAAAAAATAAAACGAACAAAAGCACGAAAGGGGTGCAACACGAGGACTTCCCAGGGTGTCACCAATCCTAGTACTACTCTAGCCCAAGCACGCTTGACTTCGGAGTTCTGATGGGATCCTGTGCCTTAGTGCGGTATGGTCGCACCCGTTAGTAATTGCACTACGAGCATATTTGATGTCATTCCGGCGGCGGAGCGACCCGGGCCAGCGTTTGTGGGGACCGCGGAGATGGTGACAACCGAAAGTGAGACGCCACTGTGGGAGCCGTCGACCGCGAGGAGCGGTGAGATATTGAGATCACATTTGCGGCGGGGAAAAAAAATAAAACGAACAAAAGCAGAAAAGGGGTGCAACACGAGGACTTCCCAGGGGGTCACCCATCCTAGTACTACTCTCGCCCAAGCACGCTTAACTTCGGAGTTCTGATGGGATCCGGTGCGTTAGTGCTGGTATGGTCGCACCCGTTAGTAATTGCGCTCCGAGCATATTTGATGTCATTCCGGCGGCGGAGCGACCCGGGCTAGCGATTGTGGGGTCCGCGGAGGCGGCGACGACCGAAAGTGAGACGCCAATGTGGGAGCCGTCGACCGCGAGGAGCGGCGAGGTATTGAGATCACTTTTGCGGCGGGAAAAAAAAACGAACAAAAGCAGAAAAGGGGTGCAACACGAGGACTTCCCAGGGTGTCACCCATCCTAGTACTACTCTCGCCCAAGCACGCTTAACTTCGGAGTTCTGATGGGATCCGGTGCGTTAGTGCTGGTATGGTCGCACCCGTCAGTAATTGCGCTCCGAGCATATTTGATGTCATTCCGACGGCGGAGCGACCCGGGCTAGCGATTGTGGGGTCCGCGGAGGCGGCGACGACCGAAAGTGAGACGCCAATGTGGGAGCCGTCGACCGCGAGGAGCGGCGAGGTATTGAGATCACTTTTGCGGCGGGGAAAAAAAATAAAACGAACAAAAGCAGAAAAGGGGTGCAACACGAGGACTTCCCAGGGGTCACCCATCCTAGTACTACTCTCGCCCAAGCACGCTTAACTTCGGAGTTCTGATGGGATCCGGTGCGTTAGTGCTGGTATGGTCGCACCCGTCAGTAATTGCGCTCCGAGCATATTTGATGTCATTCCGGCGGCGGAGCGACCCGGGCTAGCGATTGTGGGGTCCGCGGAGGCGGCGACGACCGAAAGTGAGACGCCAATGTGGGAGCCGTCGACCGCGAGGAGCGGCGAGGTATTGAGATCACTTTTGCGGCGGGGAAAAAAAATAAATCGAACAAAAATATAAAAGGGGTGCAACACGAGGACTTCCTAGGGGGTCACCCATCCTAGTACTACTCTCGCCCAAGCACGCTTAACTTCGGAGTTCTGATGGGATCCGGTGCGTTAGTGCTGGTATGGTCGCACCCGTCGGTAATTGCGCTCCGAGCATATTTGATGTCATTCCGGCGGCGGAGCGACTCGGGCTAGCGATTGTGGGGTCCGCGGAGGCGGCGACGACCGAAAGTGAGACGCCAATGTGGGAGCCGTCGACCGCGAGGAGCGGCGAGGTATTGAGATCACTTTTGCGGCGGGGAAAAAAAAAAAAAACGAAAAAAACCAGAAAATGGGGGCAACACGAGGACTTCCCTGTGGGGTCACCCATCCTAGTACTACTCTCGCCCAAGCACGCTTAACTTCGGAGTTCTGATGGGATCCGGTGCGTTAGTGCCGGTATGGTCGCACCCGTCGCAATTGCGCTCCGAGCATATTTGATGTCATTCCGGCGGCGAGCGACCGGGCTAGCGATTGTGGGGTCCGCGGAGGCGGCGACGACCGAAAGTGAGACGCCAATGTGGGAGCCGTCGACCGCGAGGAGCGGCGAGGTATTGAGATCACTTTTGCGGCGGGGAAAAAAAATAAAACGAACAAAAGCAGAAAAGGGGTGCAACACGAGGACTTCCCAGGGGTCACCCATCCTAGTACTACTCTCGCCCAAGCACGCTTAACTTCGGAGTTCTGATGGGATCCGGTGCGTTAGTGCTGGTATGGTCGCACCCGTCAGTAATTGCGCTCCGAGCATATTTGATGTCATTCCGGCGGCGGAGCGACCCGGGCTAGCGATTGTGGGGTCCGCGGAGGCGGCGACGACCGAAAGTGAGACGCCAATGTGGGAGCCGTCGACCGCGAGGAGCGGCGAGGTATTGAGATCACTTTTGCGGCGGGGAAAAAAAAATAAAACGAACAAAAGCAGAAAAGGGGTGCAACACGAGGACTTCCCAGGGGTCACCCATCCTAGTACTACTCTCGCCCAAGCACGCTTAACTTCGGAGTTCTGATGGGATCCGGTGCGTTAGTGCTGGTATGGTCGCACCCGTCAGTAATTGCGCTCCGAGCATATTTGATGTCATTCCGACGGCGGAGCGACCCGGGCTAGCGATTGTGGGGTCCGCGGAGGCGGCGACGACCGAAAGTGAGACGCCAATGTGGGAGCCGTCGACCGCGAGGAGCGGCGAGGTATTGAGATCACTTTTGCGGCGGGGAAAAAAAATAAAACGAACAAAAGCAGAAAAGGGGTGCAACACGAGGACTTCCCAGGGGGTCACCCATCCTAGTACTACTCTCGCCCAAGCACGCTTAACTTCGGAGTTCTGATGGGATCCGGTGCGTTAGTGCTGGTATGGTCGCACCCGTCAGTAATTGCGCTCCGAGCATATTTGATGTCATTCCGGCGGCGGAGCGACCGGGCTAGCGATTGTGGGGTCCGCGGAGGCGGCGACGACCGAAAGTGAGACGCCAATGTGGGAGCCGTCGACCGCGAGGAGCGGCGAGGTATTGAGATCACTTTTGCGGAGGGAAAAAAAAATAAAACGAACAAAAGCTTAAAAGGGGTGCAACACGAGGACTTCCCATGGGGTCACCCATCCTAGTACTACTCTCGCCCAAGCACGCTTAACTTCGGAGTTCTGATGGGATCCGGTGCGTTAGTGCTGGTATGGTCGCACCCGTCGTAACTGCGCTCCGAGCATATTTGATGTCATTCCGGCGGCGGAGCGACCCGGCTAGCGATTGTGGGGTCCGCGGAGGCGGCGACGACCGAAAGTGAGACGCCAATGTGGGAGCCGTCGACCGCGAGGAGCGGCGAGGTATTGAGATCACTTTTGCGGCGGGGAAAACAAATAAAACGAACAAAAGCTTAAAAGGGGTGCAACACGAGGACTTCCCAGGGTGTCACCCATCCTAGTACTACTCTCGCCCAAGCACGCTTAACTTCGGAGTTCTGATGGGATCCGGTGCGTTAGTGCGGTATGGTCGCACCCGTCGCAATTGCGCTCCGAGCATATTAGATGTCATTCCGACGGCGGAGCGACCCGGCTAGCGATTGTGGGGTCCGCGGAGGCGGCGACGACCGAAAGTGAGACGCCAATGTGGGAGCCGTCGACCGCGAGGAGCGGCGAGGTATTGAGATCACTTTTGCGGCGGGGAAAAAAAATAAAACGAACAAAAGCTTAAAAGGGGTGCAACACGAGGACTTCCCTGGGTGTCACCCATCCTAGTACTACTCTCGCCCAAGCACGCTTAACTTCGGAGTTCTGATGGGATCCGGTGCGTTAGTGCGGTATGGTCGCACCCGTCAGTAATTGCGCTCCGAGCATATTTGATGTCATTCCGAGCGGAGCGACCCGGCTAGCGATTGTGGGGTCCGCGGAGGCGGCGACGACCGAAAGTGAGACGCCAATGTGGGAGCCGTCGACCGCGAGGAGCGGCGAGGTATTGAGATCACTTTTGCGGCGGGGAAAACAAATAAAACGAACAAAAGCTTAAAAGGGGTGCAACACGAGGACTTCCCTGGGTGTCACCCATCCTAGTACTACTCTCGCCCAAGCACGCTTAACTTCGGAGTTCTGATGGGATCCGGTGCGTTAGTGCTGGTATGGTCGCACCCGTCAGTAATTGCGCTCCGAGCATATTTGATGTCATTCCGGCGGCGGAGCGACCCGGCTAGCGATTGTGGGGTCCGCGGAGGCGGCGACGACCGAAAGTGAGACGCCAATGTGGGAGCCGTCGACCGCGAGGAGCGGCGAGGTATTGAGATCACTTTTGCGGCGGGTTAAAAAAATAAAACGAACAAAAGCATAAAAGCGGTGCAACACGAGGACTTCCCAGGGGGTCACCCATCCTAGTACTACTCTCGCCCAAGCACGCTTAACTTCGGAGTTCTGATGGGATCCGGTGCGTTAGTGCTGGTATGGTCGCACCCGTCAGTAATTGCGCTCCGAGCATATTTGATGTCATTCCGGCGGCGGAGCGACCCGGGCTAGCGATTGTGGGGTCCGCGGAGGCGGCGACGACCGAAAGTGAGACGCCAATGTGGGAGCCGTCGACCGCGAGGAGCGGCGAGGTATTGAGATCACTTTTGCGGCGGGGAAAAAAAATAAAACGAACAAAAGCAGAAAAGGGGTGCAACACGAGGACTTCCCAGGGGGTCACCCATCCTAGTACTACTCTCGCCCAAGCACGCTTAACTTCGGAGTTCTGATGGGATCCGGTGCGTTAGTGCTGGTATGGTCGCACCCGTCAGTAATTGCGCTCCGAGCATATTTGATGTCATTCCGACGGCGGAGCGACCCGGGCTAGCGATTGTGGGGTCCGCGGAGGCGGCGACGACCGAAAGTGAGACGCCAATGTGGGAGCCGTCGACCGCGAGGAGCGGCGAGGTATTGAGATCACTTTTGCGGCGGGGAAAAAAAATAAAACGAACAAAAGCAGAAAAGGGGTGCAACACGAGGACTTCCCTGGGTGTCACCCATCCTAGCACTACTCTCGCCCAAGCACGCTTGACTTCGGAGTTCTGATGCGATCCGGTGCGTTAGTGCGGTATGGTCGCACCCGTCAGTAATTGCACTCCGAGCATATTTGATGTCATTCCGGCGGCGGAGCGACCCGGCTAGCGATTGTGGGGTCCGCGGAGGCGGCGACGACCGAAAGTGAGACGCCAATGTGGGAGCCGTCGACCGCGAGGAGCGGCGAGGTATTGAGATCACTTTTGCGGCGGGGAAAACAAATAAAACGAACAAAAGCTTAAAAGGGGTGCAACACGAGGACTTCGCCGGTGGTCCCCCATCCTAGTACTACTCTCGCCCAAGCACGCTTAACTTCGGAGTTCTGATGGGATCCGGTGCGTTAGTGCGGTATGGTCGCACCCGTCAGCAATTGCGCTCCGAGCATATTTGATGTCATTCCGGCGGCGGAGCGACCCGGGCTAGCGATTGTGGGGTCCGCGGAGGCGGCGACGACCGAAAGTGAGACGCCAATGTGGGAGCCGTCGACCGCGAGGAGCGGCGAGGTATTGAGATCACTTTTGCGGCGGGGAAAACAAATAAAACGAACAAAAGCTGAAAAGGGGTGCAACACTAGAACTTCCCGGGGGTTACCCATCCTAGTACTACTCTCGCCCAAGCACGCTTAACTTCGGAGTTCTGATGGGATCCGGTGCGTTAGTGCGGTATGGTCGTACCCGTCGCAATTGCGCTCCGAGCATATTTGATGTCATTCCGGCGGCGAGCGACCCGGCTAGCGATTGTGGGGTCCGCGGAGGCGGCGACGACCGAAAGTGAGACGCCAATGTGGGAGCCGTCGACCGCGAGGAGCGGTGAGGTATTGAGATCACTTTTGCGGCGGGGAAAACAAATAAAACGAACAAAAGCTTAAAAGGGGTGCAACACTAGAACTTCCCAGGGGGTTACCCATCCTAATACTACTCTCGCCCAAGCACGCTTCACTTCGGAGTTCTGATGCGATCCGGTGCGTTAGTGCGGTATGGTCGCACCCGTCAGTAATTGCACTCCGAGCATATTTGATGTCATTCCGGCGGCGGAGCGACCCGGGCCAGCGATTGTGGGGTCCGCGGAGACGGCGACAACCGAAAGTGAGACGCCAATGTGGGAGCCGTCGACCGCGAGGAGCGGTGAGATATTGAGATCACTTTTGCGGCGGGAAAAAAAAACGAACAAAAGCAGAAAAGGGGTGCAACACGAGGACTTCCCAGGGGGTCACCCATCCTAGTACTACTCTCGCCCAAGCACGCTTAACTTCGGAGTTCTGATGGGATCCGGTGCGTTAGTGCTGGTATGGTCGCACCCGTCAGTAATTGCGCTCCGAGCATATTTGATGTCATTCCGGCGGCGGAGCGACCCGGCTAGCGATTGTGGGGTCCGCGGAGGCGGCGACGACCGAAAGTGAGACGCCAATGTGGGAGCCGTCGACCGCGAGGAGCGGTGAGGTATTGAGATCACTTTTGCGGCGGGGAAAAAAAATAAAACGAACAAAAGCAGAAAAGGGGTGCAACACGAGGACTTCCCAGGGGGTCACCCATCCTAGTACTACTCTCGCCCAAGCACGCTTAACTTCGGAGTTCTGATGGGATCCGGTGCGTTAGTGCTGGTATGGTCGCACCCGTCAGTAATTGCGCTCCGAGCATATTTGATGTCATTCCGACGGCGGAGCGACCCGGGCTAGCGATTGTGGGGTCCGCGGAGGCGGCGACGACCGAAAGTGAGACGCCAATGTGGGAGCCGTCGACCGCGAGGAGCGGTGAGGTATTGAGATCACTTTTGCGGCGGGGAAAAAAAAATAAAACGAACAAAAGCAGAAAAGGGGTGCAACACGAGGACTTCCCAGGGTGTCACCCATCCTAGCACTACTCTCGCCCAAGCACGCTTGACTTCGGAGTTCTGATGCGATCCGGTGCGTTAGTGCGGTATGGTCGCACCCGTCAGTAATTGCACTCCGAGCATATTTGATGTCATTCCGGCGGCGGAGCGACCCGGGCCAGCGATTGTGGGGTCCGCGGAGACGGCGACAACCGAAAGTGAGACGCCAATGTGGGAGCCGTCGACCGCGAGGAGCGGTGTGATATTGAGATCACTTTTGCGGCGGGGAAAAAAAATAAAACGAACAAAAGCAGAAAAGGGGTGCAACACGAGGACTTCCCTGGGTGTCACCCATCCTAGCACTACTCTCGCCCAAGCACGCTTGACTTCGGAGTTCTGATGCGATCCGGTGCGTTAGTGCTGGTATGGTCGCACCCGTCAGTAATTGCGCTCCGAGCATATTTGATGTCATTCCGGCGGCGGAGCGACCCGAGCTAGCGATTGTGGGGTCCGCGGAGGCGGCGACGACCGAAAGTGAGACGCCAATGTGGGAGCCGTCGACCGCGAGGAGCGGCGAGGTATTGAGATCACTTTTGCGGCGGGGAAAACAAATAAAACGAACAAAAGCTTAAAAGGGGTGCAACACTAGAACTTCCCAGGGGGTCACCCATCCTAGTACTACTCTCGCCCAAGCACGCTTAACTTCGGAGTTCTGATGGGATCCGGTGCGTTAGTGCTGGTATGGTCGCACCCGTCAGTAATTGCGCTCCGAGCATATTTGATGTCATTCCGGCGGCGGAGCGACCCGGGCCAGCGATTGTGGGGTCCGCGGAGACGGCGACGACCGAAAGTGAGACGCCAATGTGGGAGCCGTCGACCGCGAGGAGCGGTGAGATATTGAGATCACTTTTGCGGCGGGGAAAAAAAAATAAAACGAACAAAAGCAGAAAAGGGGTGCAACACTAGAACTTCCCAGGGGGTTACCCAGACTAGTACTACTCTCGCCCAAGCACGCTTAACTTCGGAGTTCAGATGGAATCTGGTGCGTTAGTGCTGGTATGGTCGCACCCGTCTGTAATTGCGCTCCGAGCATATTTGATGTCATTCCGGCGGCGGAGCGACCCGGGCCAGCGATTGTGGGGTCCGCGGAGACGGCGACGACCGAAAGTGAGACGCCAATGTGGGAGCCGTCGACCGCGAGGAGCGGTGAGATATTGAGATCACTTTTGCGGCGGGAAAAAAAAACGAACAAAAGCAGAAAAGGGGTGCAACACGAGGACTTCCCAGGGTGATACCCATCCTAGTACTACTCTCGCCCAAGCACGCTTGACTTCGGAGTTCTGATGGGATCCGGTGCGTTAGTGCTGGTATGGTCGCACCCGTCAGTAATTGCGCTCCGAGCATATTTGATGTCATTCCGGCGGCGGAGCGACCCGGGCCAGCGATTGTGGGGTCCGCGGAGACGGCGACAACCGAAAGTGAGACGCCAATGTGGGAGCCGTCGACCGCGAGGAGCGGTGTGATATTGAGATCACTTTTGCGGCGGGGAAAAAAAATAAAACGAACAAAAGCAGAAAAGGGGTGCAACACGAGGACTTCCCAGGGGGTCCCCCATCCTAGTACTACTCTTGCCCAAGCTAGCTTAACTTCGGAGTTCTGATGGGATCCGGTGCGTTAGTGCTGGTATGGTCGCACCCGTCAGTAATTGTGCTCCAAGCATATTTGATGTCATTCCGGCGGCGGAGCGACCCGGGCCAGCGATTGTGGGGTCCGGGGAGAAGGCGACGACCGAAAGTGAGACGCCAATGTGGGAGCCGTCGACCGTGAGGAGCGGCAAGATATTGAGATCACTTTTGCGGCGGGGAAAAAAATAAAACGAACAAAAGCAGAAAAGGGGTGTAACAAGAGGACTTCCCAGGGGGTCTCCCATCCTAGTACTACTCTCGCCCAAGCACGCTTAACTTTGGAGTTCTGATGGGATCCGGAGCGTTAGTGCTGGTATGGTCGCGCCCGTCGGTAATTGTGCTCCGAGCATATTTGATGTCATTCCGGCGGCGGAGTGTCCCGGGCCAACGATTGTGGGGTCCGCGGAGACGGCGACGAACGAAAGTGAGACGCCAATGTGGGAGCCGTCGACCGCGAGGAGCGGTGAGGTATTGAGATCACTTTTGCGGCGGGGAAAAAAAAAATAAAACGAACAAAAGCAGAAAAGGGGTGCAACACGAGGACTTCCCAGGGGGTCACCCATCCTAGTACTACTCTCGCCCAAGCACGCTTAACTTCGGAGTTCTGATGGGATCCGGTGCGTTAGTGCTGGTATGGTCGCACCCGTTAGTAATTGCGCTCCGAGCATATTTGATGTCATTCCGGAGGCGGAGCGACCCGGGCTAGCGATTGTGGGGTGCGCGGAGGCGGCGACGACCGAAAGTGAGACGCCAATGTGGGAGCCGTCGATCGCGAGGAGCGGCGAGGTATTGAGATCACTTTTGCGGCGGGGAAAAAAAAATAAAACGAACAAAAGCAGAAAAGGGGTGCAGCACAAGGACTTCCCACGGGGTCACCCATCCTAGTACTACTCTCGCCCAAGCACGCTTAACTTCGGAGTTCTGATGGGATCCGGTGCGTTAGTGCTGGTATGGTCGCACCCGTCAGTAATTGCGCTCCGAGCATATTTGATGTCATTCCGACGGCGGAGCGACCAGGGCTAGCGATTGTAAGGTCCGCGGAGGCGGCGACGACCGAAAGTGAGACGCCAATGTGGGAGCCGTCGACCGCGAGGAGCCGCGAGGTATTGAGATCACTTTTGCGGCGGGGAAAAAAAAATAAAACGAACAAAAGCATTAAAGGGGTGCAACACTAGAACTTCCCAGGGGGTTACCCATCCTAGTACTACTCTCGCCCAAGCACGCTTAACTTCGGAGTTCTGATGGGATCCGGTGCGTTAGTGCTGGTATGGTCGCACCCGTCAGTAATTGCGCTCCGAGCATATTTGATGTCATTCCGGCGGCGGAGCGACCCGGGCTAGCGATTGTGGGGTCCGCGGAGGCGGCGACGACCGAAAGTGAGACGCCAATGTGGGAGCCGTCGACCGCGAGGAGCGGCGAGGTATTGAGATCACTTTTGCGGCGGGGAAAAAAATAAAACGAACAAAAGCTTAAAAGGGGTGCAACACGAGGACTTCCCAGGGGGTCACCCATCCTAGTACTACTCTCGCCCAAGCACGCTTAACTTCGGAGTTCTGATGGGATCCGGTGCGTTAGTGCTGGTATGGTCGCACCCGTCAGTAATTGCGCTCCGAGCATATTTGATGTCATTCCGACGGCGGAGCGACCCGGGCTAGCGATTGTGGGGTCCGCGGAGGCGGCGACGACCGAAAGTGAGACGCCAATGTGGGAGCCGTCGACCGCGAGGAGCGGCGAGGTATTGAGATCACTTTTGCGGCGGGGAAAAAAAAAATAAAACGAACAAAAGCAGAAAAGGGGTGCAACACGAGGACTTCCCAGGGGGTCACCCATCCTAGTACTACTCTCGCCCAAGCACGCTTAACTTCGGAGTTCTGATGGGATCCGGTGCGTTAGTGCTGGTATGGTCGCACCCGTCAGTAATTGCGCTCCGAGCATATTTGATGTCATTCCGGCGGCGGAGCGACCCGGGCTAGCGATTGTGGGGTCCGCGGAGGCGGCGACGACCGAAAGTGAGACGCCAATGTGGGAGCCGTCGACCGCGAGGAGCGGCGAGGTATTGAGATCACTTTTGCGGCGGGAAAAAAAAATAAAACGAACAAAAGCAGAAAAGGGGTGCAACACGAGGACTTCCCAGGGGGTCACCCATCCTAGTACTACTCTCGCCCAAGCACGCTTAACTTCGGAGTTCTGATGGGATCCGGTGCGTTAGTGCTGGTATGGTCGCACCCGTCAATAATTGCGCCCCGAGCATATTTGATGTCATTCCGGCGGCGGAGCGATTCAGGCTAGCGATTGTGGGGTCCGCGGAGACGGGGACGATTGAAATTTAGATGCCAATGTGTATGTATTTCCCATCAAAACAGAGGCAATGATGAAATGGGAACGCCCTACTAACGTGACAGAAGTACAGAGTTTCCTTGGGCTAGCAGGTTATTACCGTCAATTTATAGAGGGATTCTCCAAAATTGCCCTTCCTTTGACCTGTTTGACTCGAAAGAACTCTAAATTTGTGTGGTCTGAGCAATGCGAGAAGAGTTTTCAAGGATTGAAGAATAGATTGGTTTCTGCTCCTATACTTACTCTTCCTTCACCAGGTGAAGAGCTACAGTGTATACCGATGCTTCACACCAAGGTTTGGGTTGTGTTTTGATGCAAAATGGAAAGGTCATAGCTTATGCTTCAAGACAATTGAAGAAGCATGAGTTAAACTACTCAACATATGATTTGGAGTTAGCTGTAGTAGTGTTAGCATTGATAATTTGGAGGCATTATTTGTAGGTGAGAAATGTCAAATATTTACTGATCATAAAAGTTTGAAGTATATCTTTGATCAGAAAGAATTGAATTTGAGACAAAGAAGATTGTTGGAGTTGATAAAGGACTATGATTGCAAGATTGACTACCATCCAAGGAAAGCTAATGTGGTTACAAATGCTCTTAGCAGAAAGACTAGTTCTTCCCCTCAATCCAATGCAGTATATGCTGGTTTGTTGTATGAGTTTAGGAAGTTGTATGCTCGATTGTCAGCTACTACTTCAGGGGCGGTATTAGCTCATTTTCAGGTGAGGCCTACTCTGGTGGACAGGATTGGATTAGCCCAATCTCAAGATCTGACACTGAGAACATTGAAAGCCGAAGTTAGCGCTGGATTAAGAACAGACTATGCAATTAGGAGTGATGGTATGTTGGTTATGGGAAGCAGGTTGTGTGTTCTAAATGTTGCAGAATTGAAGAAAGAGATCTTAGAAGAGGCGTACAGTGCTGCTTATGCGATGCACCCAGGCAGTACTAAAATGTATCATACATTGAAAGAGCATTATTGGTGGAATGGCATGAAAAGAAAAATAGCAGAATTTGTATCTAAATGCCTGGTCTGTCAACAGGTGAAACCGGATCGTCAGAAAACAGCTGGATTTCTACAACCGTTGCCTATTCCAGAATGGAAGTGGGAACACATTACCATGGACTTCTTGTTTGGTCTTCCTCGTACTCAGAATGGTCATGATGGTGTTTGGGTGATTGTGGATCGTTTGACCAAGACTGCCAGATTTTTGCCAATCAAAGCCACTTATTCTTTGAGTAAGTTGGCAAAATTGTATGTTGATGAGATTGTTAGCTTATATGGTGCGCCAGTGTCTATTGTATCGGATAGAGATCCTCGATTTACATCTAAATTTTGGCCTAGTTTACAAGGAGCCATGGGTACTAAACTACATTTTAGTACAACTTTTCATCCTCAGACAGATGGCCAGTTAGAGAGGACCATACAGACTCTTGAGGATATGTTGAAAGCCTGTGTTTTAGAGCTCAAAGGTAGTTGGGATACTCACTTGTCTTTAATGGAGTTTGCTTACAATAACAGTTACCACTCCAGTATAGCAATGGCTCCTTTTGAAGCTTTGTATGGTAGAAAGTGTAGAACTCCAGTATGCTGGGATGAAGTTGGTGAAAGAAAGTTAGTAGGTCCTGAATTGGTTCAAATGACTTCAGAAAATGTGAAAAGGTTAGAGAAAATTTGAAGATAGCACAAGACAGACATAAAAGCTATGCAGATAGGCGCAGGAAAGATCTTGAATTTGCAGTTGGTGATGAAGTATTTTTGAAATTGTCACCTTGGAAAGGAGTGTTGAGATTTGGCAAACAGGGAAAGTTGAGTCCACGATTTATTGGACCTTATCAGATTACTGAGCGGATTGGTCCAGTTGCATATCGATTAGATTTGCCAGATGAATTATCCAGGATCCATGATGTTTTTCATGTTTCTATGCTTCGTAAGTATATCGCTGATCCATCTCATGTTCTAGAGTGTCAACCAGTTCAGTTGAAAGAAAATTTGACTTATGAAGTAGAGCCAGTGGGAATTTTAGACAGAAAGGAGCAGGTTCACCGAGGTAAAGCAATTTCGTTGGTAAAAGTCCTATGGGAAAATCAGATGGTAGAGGAGGCTACATGGGAAGATGAGGACCAGATGCGTGCTCAATACCCTCATCTATTTATGGATTAGCCAGATGTCCATCGAATTTCGAGGATGGAATTCTTTTAAGGAGGTAAGATTGTTACAAACCAATTTTTTTTTAATTCAAAGTTAAGGTTGAATTGTCAAGGTCAAGGTCAAATATGGACTTAATTGGAACAATTTTTTTGGGGGCTTATGTTATATTTAAGAAAATTGAGAGTTAAGATGGATTAAAATTGAAGTGGAGGACTTACTTATACATCATATGATAGTTGAGGGACTTCCTATGCAAATAGCCCATAACTTTACCAATTCAAACCATTTTTCTCATTCACACTACACCACACGTAGAGAAGAAAACGGCCAGAGAAGAAAAGGGGAAAAAGAAAAAAAAGGGGGAAGGAAGAAGAAAGGAGGAAGGAAAAAGGGAAAGGAAGGAAAAGAAGGTAAAGTGGGTGTTTTGAACTTGAATTTTCATTGTTATTCTTGTGATTTTCTTTAGAAATGGAAGATTATTGTGATAAATTTCTAAGGTTTAAGTTGTGGTAAAATTTTCAGATTTATGGGATATATAATATAGTGGAGCTCAAGTTTATTAATCCTCTAGTTTCCATTTATATCAAGGTAAGAAATTCATTTTTTTTGGGCAAACCCTAGAAATTTTAATTGTATTCTTAAGTAAGGATTTTGTGGAAAATGATTGTGATGATGAAAATTTACTTGGAAGTATATATTTATGGAAGAAGATGAAAATTTAATGGGATGAATTATGATTACTAGTTGTCATTAGATTGAAGTGGGTATTTGTATATATACTCGGATTGAAGGTTTTGTTGATGAGTTGGTTATTAGTTAATGGACTAGAAAGTGATATTAGTTTCAATGGATTAAATGAATAATTTGGGGAATTTATTCAGGTATGGAGGAATGAAGTGCTAAGGGCTTGTATTTTAATATTAAGACTACTTATTATGGTGGTTGTTAAATTGATTATTCATATCGTATTTCAGGTGGTGACGAGGAGATCGGAAACGTCTATCAGCCAGTCTAGCTTGTAGTTCGTATTTTGTGAGTGAAAAATCTTATTTTTCAGAAATAAATATTTATTAAATTTATACTATATCAAAAGTTAATTATTACATATATTTGATTTAACGGCATGATTTTCAAAATCAAATGGATTTTTGTAGTCACTTTTCTTTTAAAAGTTAAATCTAGTCCATTGAAATTATTTCTCTAGCATGTTATATTTATATTATATATTTTAACATATTTATAGTTATTTTAAAACCATCAGAAAGTACCCAAGTGATTTTACCCGCTCTGCAATGATGTGAATGTGTTTCCACGGTGTATGACCAGATTATCAGAGGTCTTTGGGACCCACTCTCGTACACACATAGGCTTTGGGCCGTGTACTAGGGTGATTAGCTTTTGGGGCAGCTCTGAGTACGTATGACCAGATTATCAGATTATCAGATTTGAATGGCTTTGCCTTGTACATCGAGATTACTCTGTACATGAGTAGGGCTATTCATTGGGTACTTCTTGGTGTGATTATTTAGTATATCATTTATGTATATTCAGCTGTAGATTCGCAGGATTTTCAAATATCAGATAATGGTTCATTTCAGCATATAGGATTTAGCTTATTCAATTCCAGAAATACTATTTTGACTTACAGAAATGATAGTTTTACACAGATTTATGTTGATACCAGATTGTCTATATTTAACATATTTTTACAATTGGTTATTCAAAATAAAGAGTATGAATTTTATGATTTTAGCATGTTTTAGTTATAAAAGAAATTATCAAAATTTCTTAAAAACTGTAAGAATAATAAATCAAAATTTTCAGTAAAAATGTATAAATAGAAAAAGTATATGTTATTGTGAACTATCCACTCACTGAGTTACAAACTCATATATTTTGTCATATTTTTCCTCTTAGGAGGCCGTTGAATTTGAGATACCTGGAAAGCCTGTTGAAGTCCAGAGCCTGACTATGCATCATTAGGTTGCATGATCTTAAACATATCATAGCATTTAAATGTTTAATTGGGGACCCATGTTCACAAAACACTTGGTCTGATATTTTGTTTAATGTTCACTTCGTCGATAGGATGTTCAATTGTTGTAATGCATGCATGCAAACATGGTGTTTTGAAGTAGAAGTGATCACTCAAGTTTAATTCTATATTGATTTAGTTGTGGTGGTATTGATGGATTTGGTGGTTCCTAAATATTTGATATTGATTATTGTATGGGGTTTTTTTGTAAATTTTCAGGTTAGTTTTGTTCTATTTTCAGGGGAAACTCTACCAAAATTTTTACAAAAACATTGTATTCATTAAATAGTCAAATAGTCGTAGAACAGTCTATGTGGCCTTGGTGGTGGGTCCAGCATCTAGCTGGAACTCATCATCGGCGCACGTCACGTCTGGGTCTACTAGGGTGACTCGAGATGGGGTCGTGTCACGCTTCCTTTAATTTATCTTAAAATCAAATTTTACATTCTTTCACCGATAGTGGATGTGACTTTTGAGCATCCTCGTCATTTTGGTACTTTTTTTCAATCTCTCTGCCTTTTGCATAATCTATGGCATAAACTTTTCCAATTAGAACACCTCTAATCCCTTGAATGACAATGAATCTTTTGCATACTATATAGCATAAACTTTTTTCATTAGTTTGGGGGGGTGGGGCAGCAACATAGTGGGATTGCCTTGTTTGATAAGTGATATTTGAGAAAATTCGAGCGTACAAACAGCGATATTGTAACTTTATTTTCTTCGTAGTATCTAGTGATGTGATGTCCACTTTACCAAGCATCATGGGAGTTCTTTTTCATCAGCATTCGATGAACTCACTTCAAAAGACTTGAGGCATTGCTCATGAAAAACTTCTGCTTTTGAGCTGAACTCCAAAAAAGGGAAAGGGTAGTCAAATCATTAATCAAATCACACTCTTGGAAGGTATTACATTCACATCAATATTCTTTTTTTAATAAATGCATCACATTTTAAATACATTAAATGTCATTAACCTTTATTCATTACTACACTTATATTCTTAACTTTTTTCTTCTTCACATTCTTATTTTTAACATTTTATTAATTAGAAAATTTTGTCCTTAATCATAATTTTCTCCCAAAATTATTGATAACATGCTTTACGATGAGGATCGAATATTTAATCTCATTTTTATATTATTATATGTTTTGCTTATTTAAAAGCACACTGGGAAAATGAGTCGTTTTACTATATATTATCTTGAAGAAAATTTTGGAAAGAAATTATAATTGGGAACAATTTATTTTAATTTGAGAATAAGAATATGATGAAAAAAAAGTTTTGAGACGTAAATGTTATAAGATGTAAAGTTTATGAACCTTTTTACAATTAAAATGTAGTTTGGTTATTAAAAATAGTGTGGATATAGCATTGTTCGTATATATTTTATCAATCAAATTAAGGATTTTAATGAGTGTTCGGTTAATAACAGAAAATTTTGCAAAAGAAAACCCTAGATTGCCATTTCTCCTTTAAGCACTTGTTTGATATCTATTTTCTTGCCATTTTTAGAAGATTTCTTATCGTTGGAACATTATGTGGGCTCATATGCAGCCTTCCTTTTTTTACTCAACAACATGCAAATTCCTTGAAATGCTCCTCTCAAATACGTTTGACATAAATGTGAAAAGGGTAGAAAGGTAATTTCGCCCTAGTTTGGTCAATAAATGTACCTGCATTTTTACTGTATAAGGGACAAATTATCTAAAAATATACTGAAAATGGACCAGACACGTGCTAAACCTATTGAAATTGGAAAGAATGAAAGAGAGAGATCCTTGTGCACTCGAATGAATTTTTTTATACCATTTTGCCCCTAATATATATCGGTGCTATTTGTCAATATATCAAACTTGAAGCCCTTTTCCCCCAATAGGAAAGGTGAAAGAAAAACCCTACTTATATAAACGACTTTAGCATCTCGAATATATCGCGAGGGCAGTGTGTTTGGGAACCCGAGAAAAGCAGAAGAAGGCTCTGTAATTCGCTTGAAGCGGCATTTAATGAAACATGTGGAGTCGAAAACCTGAATTTGATAATTTCATGATGTTTTAATTGTAGTTTTCAATCTGAATTTCATATCAATTGCTGCTCGCAGATCATCAATCCTTCTCTCTCTTGTGGATCTAGCATTTTTCAATGTTTCTAGGTCTTCGGTTTCCCAGACGCTGCCCTCCGAACCTGATGATGATGCAAGTTAGCGCTGAAGGTTCAATATTATCATAATTGGACGGGACCTCTTTTAAGGTTTTTCTTTCTTTAACATTTGTTTTGCATTTAATTTCTCTCCTTTCTGGTAATTTTGAGTTTCAAAGATTTTTTATGTTTTTCAAGTTCAACAAGATTCTTCTTTCTTAACATTTTTTTTGCATTTAATTTCTCTTTTTTTTCTGGTAATTTTGAGTCTTTTTAGGTTTTTTATGTTTTACAAGTTCAATAATTATTTACGTTATCAACCAACACATGAGTGGTAGAGAAGTGGGATTGTCTTTTATAATTCAATTTTAACATTTTTTAAATTTAATTTTACGCTTTTTTTGAAACCCTGGGTTTTTAATATTATGTACATTTTCTTTCATTTAGGTTCGTTTGGTGTAGAATTTTCTAAAATGAATTTTGTGAAAAGTGATTAAAAAGTAAAAAAAAAAATGTTGTGGATCATGTGTAAAATTATTTTAGTGAACATGAAATAAATTTTAAGGAATTTGTATCAAATAAGTGCTTAATGTTATAAAAAAGTAGAAAGGTTGCAAGGGGCTCAGTAGATCTTTTATGCAATCCTCATTAAGTGATTGATGTGATAATTCATTGTTTCAACGCTCTATTCGGTCAACAGGCCTAGTCTACAAGTCTTATGTCAGACTTTTGGGCAACAAAATGGTATTAACATTAAATGGCTATGATTGAGTGATGCCATCCAACAAAAGCCCTCTTCCTCTGGATGAGGCCACATACACTTTCACCGAACGAACAATATCCATCCCCTCCTACTATAAAAGCTCACACAATTCTTCATTTTAGAGGTAATGCACGTTTAGACTCTCAAACTACAACTTTACTCTCTTTACCATTACATATTTTCCCAAAGTTGATCCACTTTTTCCATAAGAGGCTTGCGTCTAAAGCACCTCCCACACTCAAATACCTATTACTTCCAAGTCAAACTGTCGAAGTACGCGTGACCAACTCTCCCACCACCGAAGGAGCCTTGTGTGGTTAACGATTTGTGATAAGTGCGAGTTTTTGCACTTATTCGGACCATTAATTTAAATATTTGTGAGTTTTTATTATCAATTTATTACTTAATTTAGTTATTTTTATTTTATAGGTGAAAATTCGAGTTTGAATGATGATTGAAGGAATTTATGCGAGAAATGAGCAAAAAGAATCAAAGACGCAAAATTTCAAAGTTTGGGGACCAAATTGTACAAGTGTCGAAAATTGAAGGACTTGACGTGCAATTTCTGAAACTTTGGCCACAAAATCTGTTTTTGGGCAGAGAAGGGAGAGCCGAGGTGTCACTGTAGAAAAGTCTAGGCGCCACTGTAGCAAATTTGACATTTTTAAATTGTTAGGGACCAATTTATTTTCTTTTTCAAAGGTTGAGGGCTTGGGTTGCAATTAATCATTAGGTTTGATTTATTCTAAAAGTCCAGCAGCCTTTTGAAAAGGAAGAGACGTCCAGCAGCCGAGAATTGATTTTTTTTTCTCTTTCTTTTTTATTTTTTCTTTTCTTTCTTCTCCTTTACTTATTTTTTTTTTTTATTTCCTTTGGCATTTTGGACAAATCTTGGAGCTTGGCATAGTGAAATAGCTTGGAGAAGAAGACCCATTGATTTTCTCTTTATCAATAAGTTTTTCTTTTCTCTAATTTATTTTCCATTAATGAGTTCTAAGAATTTATTTGTTATTTTTGAATATTTAATGGGTAACTAAACATACTTGTGATTGGGAATAATTTCAAACCCGAGTTATGATTTTCAATTAATTTGTGCATTATAGTTCTCTTAATTAATGTGTTTAATCCATTGATTTATATGTTTATTTTGTTATTCTTGATTGTTTAGGTGTACAACTAAATGATTGAGTTTGTTCAATGAATGCTATTTTAGGATTTATAGTACGTAATCGCTATTTATTCTAAAACCTAGTGGCAATTACATTTCAATGGATTATGAAATATTTTCAATTGATTGTATATGGATTAACACTTAAGTAAGTAAACCGAGCTTGTGAGTTTGCCCTTAATTCAATTCATCTCTTTTGTCGTAATGCTTTTGTTAAATTAAATCTAGAGAGCTTGTTCTAGGTTGTTTAATGAATAGGGTTGAGTAAAGAGCTTGTTTTATTCAACTAACATGTAAGAAGAGATTGAGATAATTGAGCTTGTAATTATTCTCGAATTGTTGTTAATCTAGAGAACGAAAATCTATTGTGTAATTGATATGAAAATCATTTTCGTGGTAACGAAATATCCCCCCGATCACATCTTCACGTCTTTGATTTAAAAAACTACTTTGTTTATTTCCAAATTCAAGTATTTTCTATTTTGAATTTATTGCTTTCCTTAGTTCAACAAACCAAACCCCCCCATTTAATCACTTTAGTATATAATTGTTAAATTTAATTTCTAGTTTGCAATTGATTAAATTGAAACAATCTTCTGCGGGAAATGACCCTTACTTGCCATTTTACTATTTAAGACGACACATTTAAAGTTAAGTAAGGAAATTAGTTGGTACCTCATTTTGAGTGTATCAATTTTGGCGCCGTGTTGCCGAGGATTGTTCTATTAATTTGTTAATTGCAATATTTTTTTTTTTACTATTTTCCTTATTTTTGTCATTTTCTTGTTATTTAGGCTGTGAATGAGCAAAAAGCCTACTACACACTACAACCTAAGATCAAGAAAAGAGGTCAACACATCGGAAAGTGGAGAAGACATTTCTCCAACTGAACTTCTAAGGCAATTGAGCATTGAATCATCAAGTGAGTCCGAACATATAGAGTCTGAAATGGCGGATGCAAATCGAACATTAAAGGAACTTGCAGCTCCAACTTTTGTTCAACAACCTCTATGCATTCAATATCCTCAACTAGAGGTGGGATTTGAACTAAAGTCCGGAATGATTCATCTACTTCCCACATTTCATGGATTTGCTGGAGAGGATCCCAATAAACATTTGAAAGAGTTTCATGTGGTTTGCTCAAGCATGAAACCAACGGGTATATTGGAAGAGCAAGTGAAATTGCGGGCATTTCCTTTCTCTCTTACAGATACTGCTAAGGAATGGCTTTACTATTTGCCTTCCAGTCTTATTACCACATGGAATGAAATGCAAAAACACTTTTTGGAGAGGTATTTCCCAGCTTCAAAGGCTACAAACATCAGGAAAGAAATATGTAGCATTCGACAATTTCAAGGGGAAAATCTCTATGAATTTTGGGGAGATTCAAAAGACTTTGTGCTAGTTGCCCAAATCACCAAATCGGTGAGCAATTACTTCTACAATACTTCTATGAAGGATTACTCCGTATGGAGAGAAGTATGATCGATGCAAAATGAGTGGAGGAGCTTTAATGGATAAAACACCGGCGGTTGCTAGAGACTTAATAGCAAACATGGCCGCCAACTCACAACAATTTGGTAGTAGGGAAGAGGCACCGGTTAAACAAGTAAGTGAGATAGGAGCAACCTCTCAAATTGAAAGACAATTGGCCGGTCTCACTTCTCTTGTACAACAAATGGCACTTGGTACAATTCAACAAGCAAAAGTGTGTGGGATTTGTTGTTGTGGGACATCCTGCGATGCATGCCCGACACTACAAGAAGGAGCCTCGTAGCAAGCAAATGCCATTGGGGATTTCAATGCAACGAGAGAAATAGATATGATCCATATTCTAACACATATAATCCCGGATTGAGAGATCATCCTAATCTCGGTTATGGAGGAAATCATTTCATAGCCCCACAACCACGCGGTTTAATCATCCACCGGGTTTTAATCAACAAAGGCAACCACAGTACTCTCAACCTCGTCAACAAACTCCGCCTCCAAGTTCAAGTATGTCTCTTGAAGATATGGTTAAATCCTTAGCTTCTAGCACAATGCAATGTCAACAAGAGACAAAGACCTCAATCAAGAATTTGGAAACACAAATGAGTCAATTGGCCAACACGGTGGGTAAAATGGAGGCTCAAGGATCGGGAAAACTCCCTTCTCAAACAATCAACCCGAGAGAAAATGCTAGTGCCGTAACATTGAGAAGTGGAAAGATTTTAGAAGAGGCATCAAGGAAGATGAAAGATCACGTTGAGGAGTCAACGCAAGAGAAAGACTTAGCAACTGAGAAAGATGAAACTGCGACTCCAATCTCGGGATCTAAGGTAAATTCTAAAAGTTCTATTCCTACTAATGTTCCCTCCCCTCCAGGTTTGCAAAGTCCAAAAGGGATGAACATGAGAAGGAAATATTGGAGACCTTTCGCAAAGTTCAAGTGAACATACCACTTTTGGATGCCATTTATCAAGTGCCCCGTTATGCAAAGTTCCTCAAAGAATTGTGCACTAACAAGCGTAAATTAAAAGGTAATGAAGTGGTAAGCGTTGGGGAAAATGTTTCGGCGGTTTTGCAAAGGAAACTTCCACCAAAATGTAAGGATCCGGGAAGTTTTACCATCCCTTGCATTATTGGTAACACTAGGTTTGAAAAAGCAATGCTAGATTTAGGAGCATCTATTAATGTCATGCCATATTCTATATATGCTTCTTTAAATTTAGGATCACTCAAAGAAACCGGTGTTATTATTCAACTTGCTGATAGATCTAATGCATTTCCAAAGGGTGTGTTGGAAGATGTTTTGGTGCAGGTAAATCAATTGATTTTTCCAGCAGATTTCTATGTTCTTGACATGCAAGATGATTCAACATCTTTGTCGCCACCATTGCTCTTGGGAAGACCATTTATGAGGACGGCGCGTACAAAGATAGATGTATATGGTGGTACTTTGACAATGGAGTTTGATGGTGAGATTATTCGCTTCAATATCTTTGAAGCAATGAGGTATCCTAGTGATGTGCACTCTTGTTTTTCAATTGATATAATGGATTCATTAGTACAAAATTTTTTCGAATTATCAAATGAAGATACATTGGATACCACTTTGATTAAAAGCATTGATGTTAACAATCTCACCGGGTTGAGCAAGAATCTACAATTGTGTGAGGATATTGTAGAAACTGTGGCATCACTTGAGTCACTACCGAGCATTCCACCAAGGTATAATCTCTCATATATTAATCTTCCGATATCTAAAGAGAAACTTTTACCTTCGGTGATGCAGGCCCCTACTTTAGAACTCAAGCCTCTCCCTGAGCATTTGAAGTATGTATATTTGGGAGATGGCGAAACACTACCAGTGATCATTGCAAAGAATCTCACAACACTTCAAGAAGATAGGCTTATCCGTGTGCTCAAGGAACACAAAATAGCTATTGGTTGGACCATAGCCGATATCAAGGGGATAAGCCCTTCCATGTGCATGCATCGGATATTGCTCGAAGATGGAGCGAAGACATCAAGAGAACCACAACGTCGTTTGAATCCTCCAATGATGGAGGTTGTGAAGAAAGAAATTTTGAAATTACTAGACGTTGGTGTTATCTTTCCCATCTCAGATAGCAAGTGGGTAAGCCCGGTCCAAGTTGTTCCAAAAAAGTCCGGAGTTACAGTGGTGACAAATGAAGAGAATGAGCTTGTACCAACTCGGGTCCAAACGGGTTGGAGGGTTTGTATTGATTATAGAAAACTTAATTGTGCAACTCGAAAAGATCACTTTCCTTTACCTTTCATTGATCAAATGTTAGAAAGATTGGCAGGTCATTCTCACTATTGTTTTCTTGATGGCTATTCAGGTTATAACCAAATTGTGATTTCTCCAGAGGACCAAGAAAAGACAACATTCACTTGCCCATTTGGCACATTTGCTTACCGTCGCATGCCATTCGGTCTTTGCAATGCTCCCGCAACCTTTCAAAGATGCATGATAAGTATATTCTCTGATTATATTGAAAGCATCATAGAGGTATTCATGGATGATTTTAGTGTTTATGGTAATACTTTTGATAGTTGCTTGAAAAATCTCACACTTGTGCTTAAGAGATGTATGGATGTTAACCTAGTACTTAATTGGGAAAAATGTCATTTTATGGTTGTTCAAGGCATAGTGTTAGGTCATGTCATTTCATCTAAGGGGATAGAGGTTGATAAATCCAAAATTGATTTAATTTGCTCTTTACTCCCTCCAACAAGTGTGAGGGAGATTCGTTCTTTTCTTGGACATGCAGGATTCTATCGAAGATTTATCAAGGATTTTTCAAAGAATGCAAGACCATTATGCAAGCTATTGCAAAAGGAGGTGCCATTTCATTTTGATGAAGATTGTAAAAAGGCATTTGAAAGTTTGAAAGAACTCTTGACATCGGCACCCATCATTCAACCACCAGATTGGAATAGGCCATTTGAGTTAATGTGCGATGCAAGTGACTTTGCATTGGGAGCAGTTTTAGGGTAACGAGTTGGAAAAACACCTCATGTTATTTATTATGCATCAAGAACTTTGAATGATGCCCAACTTAATTATTCTACTACTGAGAAAGAGCTTTTAGCAGTTATTTTTGCTTTAGAGAAATTTCGTTCATATCTTATTGGCACTAAAGTAACTGTCTTTTCTGATCATGCAGCTCTAAAGTACTTGCTTGCCAAGAAAGAGGCAAAACCAAGACTCATTAGATGGATACTCCTCTTACAAGAGTTTGACCTTGAGATTAAAGACAAAAAAGGTAGTGAAAATTCTGTGGCCGACCACCTCAAATTTGCCTTATCCACGAGAGGGAAACTCTTCCATTGCAAGAGAGCTTCCCCGATGAACAATTGCTTCATGTCACATATACATCTCCTTGGTTTGCAGATATAGTGAATTATTTAGTCACTAAGAAAATTCCAAGTGACTTGACAACTGCTCAAAGGCAAAAACTCAAGGCAATGGTGAAGTATTTTGTGTGGGATGAGCCGTACTTGTGGAATCATTGTCCTGATCAATTGATAAGAAGGTGTGTGCCTGAAAATGAATTTCATTCAATACTAACATTTTGTCATTCCTATGCATGTGGTGGACATTTTGGAGCAAAGAGGACGGCTCTTAAGGTGCTTGAGAGTGGATTCTTTTGGCCCACCTTATTCAAAGATGCATTCCTCTTTTGCAAATCTTGTGATCGATGTCAAAGAGTTGGTACGTTGGGAGCCCGAAATCAAATGCCACAAACACCTATACTTTTTGTTGAAATTTTTGATGTTTGGGGCATTGATTTCATGGGACCTTTCCCTTCATCTTATGGTAATCTTTACATCATACTTGCTGTTGATTATGTGTCAAAATGGGTGGAAGCAAGGGCCACTCGAACTAATGATTCTAAAGTGGTTGTAGATTTTGTTAAGTCTAACATTTTCGCAAGGTTTGGAACACCAAGAGCTATTATTAGTGATGGGGGACTTCATTTTTGCAACCGCTCTTTTTGGGCCCTATTGAAGAGATACAACATCACCCATAAAGTGTCTACACCTTACCATCCACAAACTTGTGGGCAAGTCGAAGTGTCAAATCGAGAGGTCAAATCCATCCTCGAAAAAACTGTGAATCCCAATAGAAAGGATTGGAGTCTTCGCCTCAATGATGCACTTTGGGCTTATAGGACAGCATATAAAACACCAATTGGCATGTCCCCTAATCGGCTAGTTTATGGTAAGCCTTGTCACCTCCCGGTTGAACTTGAACACAAGGCATTTTGGGCAGTCAAGCAATGCAACATGGACCTAGGTGTGGCGGGTGATCAAAGAAAGCTTCAACTTAATGAACTTGAGGAAATTCGAAATGATGCATATGAAAGTTCAAGAATTTACAAAGAAAAGACAAAGGCATACCATGATAAGATGATTTCAAGAAAAACTTTTGTTGTTGGACAGAAAGTTCTTCTTTTCCACTCGCGCCTCAAGTTATTTCCAGGTAAATTACGTTCTCGATGGATTGGCCCCTTTGTTGTTACTAATGTTTTTCCTCATGGTGTAGTAGAAATCAAAAGTCTACAAACTGAGAAGGAGTTTAAGGTGAATGGGCATCGATTAAAACCATATTTTGAACCCTTTATGCCTCAAAACATGGAGGAAATGCGATTGGAGGATCCAATTGAAGAATGAGCAAAGACAAAGTCTAGCTATAGACTATAAAGAAGCGCTGGATGGGAGGCAACCCATTGTTCTTTATTTACTATTTTTTTTCTTTAACCCTTCTCTTTATTTTCGAATATTTTTGTTGTCCCCATATGGCAGATTCTCGAGCGTCACACAACATTGAGCATTAATAGTCGACAATGGTCCCCAACCATCCTCACAGCCATCACCATAAAAAAACCAACTCAGGGGAGTACTTGAACCTCTTGCTCTTTATATTTCTTACTTTTACATTGAGGACAATGTGCAATTTAAGTTTGGGGGTGTGGTATGTCTATATTTGTACTGGCTAAATTTTGCGTCAAAATTCGAATTTTGGGTTTAATTTTTGCTTTTGTGCTTGTTTGTGTAGTTTGAGAGCTTTGCCAGTTGTGTTTTGAGTTGTTGCATTGCATTGATTTATGAATTGTGGAGATAAATGCTAAGTGTTGTTTATTTTCATCCACTTATTCCATGATTGACTCTTTATTGGGCACTTTGGTCATGAAATTCATTGCACGCACTTGTTGGCTGCACTTGCAGTTTGTTAAGGGAACTTAAATGACCATGCTATTATCAATTCTTCAATCACTCTACTAATGAAAGGATAAGTTTGGGGGTGGTTGAGCCGGTGAAGGATATTATCTAGAAGTGTGGTGATTCCATGCATGTTGAAGAAAAAATTGTGTGGAGTTTTTTTTGGCCAAGTATAAGCTGAGTAATGACCATATGTTAGGGATCTAAGCCCCATTTTGTCTTGTTGTGCTCAAAAGAATAATTTTGCACATGTTGAATCTTGGTCCTCACTTCGTAGCCTTTTTGACTCAAGTTATTAAGTCTGTTGGGGTATCTTGAAACCCGGTACCCTTTGGTCTAAACAACCGGGGAGCTATCGACCTAAAGCTTGCTACAAGAGTCAAAAAGAAAGTTTAAGGGAGTGAGGTAAAACATGAGATTTGATAAAAAAAAAAAAAACAAAATTTGTGCAATTGTATTTGGTGAGTGGGCTTAGATAACTAGTGGGTTTGAATTACTTGGTATAAGCTTAAATGTCGAAGCACTCATCTAGTGGAGAATCATCACATGACTAAATGTTGAGATTGCCGGTTAGACCCAACCGAACAAGAGCGAAAAAAAAATGAGTGATTTGAGGGCAACCTTAAGTGTTTGACACCTTGGGCTAGAGTGAAAATATCAAGTTTGGAGGAGTGTGCATCCCACGAGTGAGAAAGGAAAATTTGACCATTGAGGGTCGCGGAAATCACCAACTTGTGTGTTGCGATGAACTGGAATGACTACACACACACACACGAGTCAAGCATGGTGTAAGTTAAAAAGTGTTTGTTGTAGCATTTTTGGAAACATTTCATAAGTTATTAGCATAATGTAAGAACTAAAACAAAGTGACAAACTATCTAACGTTTGGAGTGTTTGTTGTCATAGTATTATCTTTTGGTTTTAATTTGTGTGTTTGCATGCTTGTTTGTTTAGCTTTGTTCGAGGACTAACAAAGATTTAAGTTTGGGGGTGCGATAAGTGCGAGTTTTTGCACTTATTCGGACCATTAATTTAAATATTTGTGAGTTTTTATTATCAATTTATTACTTAATTTAGTTATTTTTATTTTATAGGTGAAAACTCGAGTTTGAATGATGATTGAAGGAATTTATGCGAGAAATGAGCAAAAAGAATCAAAGACGCAAAATTTCAAAGTTTGGGGACCAAATTGTACAAGTGTCGAAAATTGAAGGACTTGACGTGCAATTTCTGAAACTTTGGCCACAAAATCTGTTTTTGGGCAGAGAAGGGAGAGCCGAGGTGTCACTGTAGAAAAGTCTAGGCGCCACTGTAGCAAATTTGACATTTTTAAATTGTTAGGAACCAATTTATTTTCTTTTTCAAAGGTTGAGGGCTTGGGTTGCAATTAATCATTAGGTTTGATTTATTCTAAAAGTCCAGCAGCCTTTTGAAAAGGAAGAGACGTCCAGCAGCCGAGAATTGATTTTTTTTTCTCTTTCTTTTTTATTTTTTCTTTTCTTTCTTCTCCTTTACTTATTTTTTTTTTTTTATTTCCTTTGGCATTTTGGACAAATCTTGGAGCTTGGCATAGTGAAATAGCTTGGAGAAGAAGACCCATTGATTTTCTCTTTATCAATAAGTTTTTCTTTTCTCTAATTTATTTTCCATTAATGAGTTCTAAGAATTTATTTGTTATTTTTGAATATTTAATGGGTAACTAAACATACTTGTGATTGGGAATAATTTCAAACCCGAGTTATGATTTTCAATTAATTTGTGCATTATAGTTCTCTTAATTAATGTGTTTAATCCATTGATTTATATGTTTATTTTGTTATTCTTGATTGTTTAGGTGTACAACTAAATGATTGAGTTTGTTCAATGAATGCTATTTTAGGATTTATAGTACGTAATCGCTATTTATTCTAAAACCTAGTGGCAATTACATTTCAATGGATTATGAAATATTTTCAATTGATTGTATATGGATTAACACTTAAGTAAGTAAACCGAGCTTGTGAGTTTGCCCTTAATTCAATTCATCTCTTTTGTCGTGATGCTTTTGTTAAATTAAATCTAGAGAGCTTGTTCTAGGTTGTTTAATGAATAGGGTTGAGTAAAGAGTTTGTTTTATTCAACTAACATGTAAGAAGAGATTGAGATAATTGAGCTTGTAATTATTCTCGAATTGTTGTTAATCTAGAGAACGAAAATCTATTGTGTAATTGATATGAAAATCATTTTCGTGGTAACGAAATATCCCCCCGATCACATCTTCACGTCTTTGATTTAAAAAACTACTTTGTTTATTTCCAAATTCAAGTATTTTCTATTTTGAATTTATTGCTTTCCTTAGTTCAACAAACCAAACCCCCCATTTAATCACTTTAGTATATAATTGTTAAATTTAATTTCTAGTTTGCAATTGATTAAATTGAAACAATCTTCTGCGGGAAATGACCCTTACTTGCCATTTTACTATTTAAGACGACACATTTAAAGTTAAGTAAGGAAATTAGTTGGTACCTCATTTTGAGCGTATCAATTTGTCCTAGTGTGCATGAGCAGATTTACGTATACGTAGGAGATATTCTCGTGAACAGGGCATGGCTACAATGGGCTCAGCAAAAGATCTTTTATGCAATCCTCAGTGAGTAATTAATGTGACAATTCACTGCTAATGCCGCCCTATTCAGCCAATTAGGTCAAGTCTAAGTCTTGTGACTTTTGGGCTACAAATGGTATTAGCATTAATTGCCTATGATTGATTGATGTCATCTGACAAGAGGCCTCTTACTTTGGGCGAGGCCACACATACTTTCATCTAATGGTCAGTGTCCATCCTCTCGTACTATAAAAGCTCACACAATGTATCATTCCAGAGGAAATATAAGTTTAGACTCTCCAGCTACAACTTTGTTCTCTTTATCATTATATATTTCCCCAAAGCCGACCCTCTTTTACGTAAGAGGCTCGTGTCTAAGTATCTCTCATACTTAAAACATAATTACATATTACTTCAATGGATTTGACCATCGGAGTGTGCATGACCAATTCCATTTATGCACTTTCTGAAAACTCTTAACTTATGTTATTACGACTTTAAGAAAGTCTTGAAATCTGATAATAGTTTTAAGACTAAAGCATAATAGAATTATAATATTCTTTACTCTTTTTTTTGAATAAACAATTATAAGGTAAAAAACGGATATAAGAAATCTGATATAAGTAAATATAAGTGAGAATATCTTTTCACAGTACTATAAGCTGATATCTTTACTTTGTATACTGAATAAACTAAATCATGTAGTCTGAAATCTGATAAGGTGTATAATACTGAAAAATTACACCAAAAAGGTACCCAGAATAACAATACTCATGTATCGATTAATGCCGATATAAACGGCAAAGCTATTCAATTCTGAAATTTTGTAATTCTGGTCATACACGCGCAGAGTTGCTGAAGGCTATAATCTGGTCATTTACTATGGAAACACATTCACTGTAGTACAGAGCTGGTAAATCACCATAATGGTCATACACTATGGAAACACATTCACACTAGTGTAGAGCAGGTAAAATCACCCGGATACTTTTCGATGATTTTAAAAATAACTTTAGATACGCTGAAACATATTAATATAACATGCCAACTAAATTATTTATCTGAGTTGAATTTAACTTTTAAAAGAATTAATTATAAAATCCATTTTATTCTGAAAATCATGCTGTCAATTCAACTATAAGAAATAGAAAACTTTTTGATCTACTATAAATTTAGTAAATACTTGTTTCTGAAAAATAAATATTTACACTCACTCAAGACAAGCTACATGCTATGAAGGTCGATAAACCTTTTCAGTCTCTTCGTTACCACCTGAAATATGATACAAATAGTCAATTTAACTAATATCATACTAAGTAGCTCTGAATATAATAATCGAATACTAAAACTTGATTTCTCGATACATGAATAAATTTCTCAAATTTCCTTTAATCAATTGGAGTGAATTCTACTTTCTAATACTTTCACCAATATTTACTATATCCAAACTTACCTTCATCCCAATCATAGAAATAATCACACCTTCCAATCTAGCGAAAACTAGCAACCAACAATTCAACCGATTTAACTTTTATCTTGTTCCATAAATTCATGCTTTCATATGATTAATTCAATCAACATAACATTTCCGCGAACTATTTTTACTTAAGAATCCAATTAAAAATTCTAGGATTTGCTAGAATTGCTTACTTTGATTCAAATGAAAACTTATCAATAAAGCAGCTTGAGTAATAAATTATACTCATTCCACTAAATCTGAAAATTAAATCAACAAATTATAACCCTAAAAATTTAACATCACCATTCCATAAAAAAAATTACTTCTTTACCTTTTGAAAACAAATGAAGAACTTGAGCTTAAGCTTCTAGTAATTGGCTCCTAACTTTTCTTCATTTTTTTTTTTCGTTTCTTCTTTCTTTTCTCATTTTCTTTCTTCTTTCTTTCTCTGCTTCCTCACCGTTTCAACCTCTATTTCTATATGAAAAATGGGTTCAATTAGTGCTAGTTAGTGGAGCACTAAGTCACAATTTACAAAGAAAGTCCCGCATCTTCCATTTGATATAAAATTGTGTCCTTTAACTTCCAATGATAGATAATTATATCCCAACTTTAAATTTAATCAATCTTAAACCCTGAAGTATTGTCAATTGTAAAATAAACCTCAAAGAAAATAATTTATTCCATAAAAGTCCTCATTTGACTTCGACTCTGACTAGCCAAACCTTTGACTTTGAAATAAAATCTCGACTTTTAATAACTAGTATAAAATGGGGTGTAACAATGCTGATGTGAATCCATCGAAAGAGAACGTGGACAAAGCACGTCCGAGTGTTTCGAAGGCACTACCTGTACCTGCAGAGAGTGAATGGAGTGATATTAGAGAACAAAGGCAACATCAGCTGATGTGAGAGAGGTTTCCCCTGATACAGAAGATAGCAGTCTCGATATATGTTACACCCCATTTCATACAAGTCAAAGTTCAATATTACTTATTCAAAGTCAAAGTCAATTAGGGACTTAATTGAAATAAATTATTTTATTAGGGTTTATTTTATAATTTACAATACTTGAGGGTTTAATGTGGATTAAATTTAAAGTTGGAGATGTACTTAGCTATTATAGGAAGTTAAATGTCCAAATGTTATATTAACTAGAAGATGAGGGATTTCCTTCTACAAATTTGAGTCAGTGCTCTACTAACTTGGCCATTGAACCCATTTTTCATTACATATACAAAGAGAGGCTAAAACGGTGAGCAGAGAAGACCGAAAAAGAAAGGAAAAAAGAAAAGAGAAGGAAAAATAAAGAAGGAAAGAAAAAGGAGTAGGAGGAGGAGGATGAGGAGAAGGAGGAAAAGGAGGAAAAAGATGTAGTTCAAGCTTGATTTTTATTTTTCATTCTCTTTATTTTCTTCAAGAATAGAGGAAAGTTTTATACTAAAGTTGCTAGGGTTTAATTTCTTGGTTTAATTTTCAGATTAAGTGGAATGAGTATAATTTCTTGTTCAAATTATTTGATTGATAAATCTTCAGTTGAATTAAGATAAGTTATACCATTTTGGCATACCCTAGAATTTTAATTGGGTTGTTGAATAAAGATAGTTTGGGAAAATGTTAGTGTTGATGATATATTCACTTGAAAGAATGAATTTACGGAACATAATGAAAGTTTAGCTGGTTGTAGGATTGGTTGCTAGTTATCACTAGATGGAAAATGGGATAATTATTTTATGCTTGGGGTAAAGGTTATTCTGATGAATTAACTATTAGTAAAGGAACTAGAAAGTGGAATTAGCTTTAAGTGATTAAAGGAAATTTGGGGAAATTATTCGAGTACTGAGAAATTAAGTTTTAGTATTCGATTATTAATATTCAGAGGTACTTAGTATGATAGGTTAAATTGGTTATTTTACATCGTATTTCAGGTGGTGAAGAGATTGGAAAAGCCTATCGGTCACATGGTTTAAAAAGGCGGTAGTGAGACGCATGTAGTATGCCTCGAGGCGGTATTTTTTAGGCTAAAAATATGAGGCTCATACCTCTAAATCTGAGGCGCACGCTTCAAGGACTGCACCTCATGGAGCATGAGGCGTGCGCCTCATTTAAAATTTGATTTTTCAATTGTATGTAAAGAAATCAGAAAGTGCCTTTCTTAAAAAAGAAAACTGCCATTTTAAAAAGGCATTTTGGGCCCAAACAAAACAATAAAATACCAAAAAAACTAAACGACAGCCAGGAAGATGATGGGAAAATTAGATATGATGATGATTCCATTAACGATGCTAGTAATAGTGATGATAGTGCAGACTATTAGTTTTTTTTTTTTTTAGTTTAAGCTACTTTTTTTCCATTGCAAATGGAGGATTTCTAACTTTTGTAATGCTTTTTTTTTTTACTAAACATCTTCTTTCTTTAGGTGGATTATATCTCAATATACTAATGGCTATATATCTTATTTACTATATGCTCCAACTTTGATTTTTTTTGTATTTTTATATTATTTTATAATTCTTTTATTTAGATTTTTTTGTTTTTTGTGAGGCTTACGCCTCAATCCGTCTCGAGGCTTACGCTTCGCCTCATAAAGAAAAATCGCCACAGTACTTAGTTTCGCCTTTTTAAACCTTGATCGATCATTCTAGCCTATAACTTGTATTGAGTGAGTGTATATCTTTTTTTTTTTTGAAATAAGTACTTATTTATATTATATTAGTTCTCAAGCTTATATGAATAATTGTTATTATATTTCTTATAATAAATCATATAAGTTGTAAAAGTTATTTAATTTCAGATGATCGATTTAGAAAGCATGATTTTCAGAATGAAGTTATTTTTTTTTTAAAGAAGCAATTATCCTGAAAGTTAAATTCAGTCCAGTTAAACTATTTCATTAGCTTAGAATATCAGTATTAAATATTTCAACATATCTAAAGTTATTTTTAAAACTATCAGAAAGTACACATGTGATTTTACCATAGTCTACACTGGTGTGAATGTGTTTTTAACTTTATGACCCCATATGGTTATTTTACTCACTTTGCATGATGGTGAATGAGTTTCCATAGTATATGATCAGATTATAGCCTTCGAGCAGCTCTGCGCACGTATGACTAGAATTATAGAATTTCAGACTTAAATAACTTTGTCATGTATATCAGTATTAATCAATGCATGAATATTGTTATTTTGGGTACATTTTTTGTGTGATTTTTCAGTATTACTACATCTTGTCAGATTTCAGATTATAGAATTCAGTTTATTCAGTTCATAGAATAAAGATTTCAACTTATAGTATTGAGTAACTACAGTATTTCATAGATTTTCATGGTCGATTTATCAGTATTGTATTTTGAATAGTTCGAGTTTTGAGGAGTTGGTGTACTCGGTTTTAAATTATATGTACTGGTTTGAGGAAATTGATCATTGTTCAGGTGGTTTTAGTCCATATTACAAAGGATATCCTGTCAAAATTTTTATACAAGCATGTCACAGTCGAAGCAGGTCAAAGTTGCCTTGGTGGTGGGCCTGGCTTTTAGCTGGTATTTACTATCGGCGCGTAGCACGTGTTGGGTGATTCGGGACGGGCTGTGACTATACCTGTTGTTACTTTCCATGTCAATGTCCACCAGGAGCATTCCTCTTCCCAATAGCCTTAGTTTTCAAAGCTATCATTATCTCAAAAGATCATGGTCTAATACTGGATCAAAAGGACAGTTAACAAGCAAAATCTATATTTTTGGACACATAAATTCATTCACATGTAATTTCTCAGTTTTGTCGACTCACATTTTTGTGTGTTTTGGTAATTTTGATGAATTGAGTGTTAAATGGCTGTCAAATTTGGGGCTATACAATCGACTGCTGCTTAATACCTGTTGGGTCCTAAAAGTTCCTAAGTAGGATTTAAATTTTCTTTTATATATCCTTGCAGGTGTTCCATGGTAGAACTTGTTAATATTGCATATGAGACAGGTTTAACAAGTAGCTAAGCTGACTGGTTTAACATTTTAAAATGCTGTATCTTGAGGAGGAGGTTGAATGTTTTCTTTTATTAAATGGAGTGGAAATATATCCACGAATACAACTCCAAGAGAACTCTTCCATTGAATCACTAGCTGTATATCCTTTCATTTCAAATCTCTAAACCTAATATATTGGATTATTGTTCTCAAAAAAGAGATCTCCCTTAATATATTAGAAATCATAGTAGGGTAGGAAACTAGAAAATCAGAATTTATTCCCATCTCACAATGGATATTCGACTTTCATTTGTGTCATAAATAGTGGTTAGTGATGGTTGAATATATATATATTTTTTAAAAGGTTGATTAAGACGGTATTCAATCACAAATTGTGTTTCAGGAAGTTACAGATATATTTTAACCATTTTGTGAATTTGTAGAATTGAAATCTTATGACGAAATGGTCTTGTATATGTGAATGATTGAAAGTATAAGAGCCTACACTATGCAAATAACAAGGTGACGATCTCTTTCCACAAGAAACCTGCATTGGTTTTTATTTCTGTGTATTGCATATTGATTATAGACACACTGTTATGAGTATTGTGCACTCAAATTTACATAAAATAATTATAGTCAAAGAAGTGTGTTTTTTGATTTTTTATGTGAATTTGCTGCTTGTAACTTTTATCATCAATTGTCATAATTATTATTAAAACACTTTTGCTTCACCCAATTTAGAGGGGTCTAAGCTAGAGGTGTCAATCAGGGTGGGTCGGCCCGCCAACATATGAGCCCGGTAACGGCTCGCGTGAAAAAAAGCTCGTCCGCTACGGGTTTCGAGTCGGCCCATAAATGTTGGACTACAATTCAGGCCCACCCGCTGACCCATCCTGGTCGAGCCCATACGGGTCGCGGTTCGCGGGTCACGGGTCGCAAGTCATGGGTCAAGGGGTCACGGGTCTCGGGTTGTTCCAAAATTTTTTTATATTGATAGCAAATTTGTATTTTTTTTTTTTTTTTGTTAAATGTAAACTAAAAATTGAACAAAATGATAAATTCATATTTATACCAAGAAGTGTTTACAAAGAATTCAAATTTAATAATTGAAATTTAACAACTAAATGCATTTCAAATTACGTGAAGGTATATATTTATAGCAAAGTACATCCCAACTAGATTGTCACCTACTTTTACTATAATTTATAATTTAAGTTCATCCCAACTAGCTTGTCACCTACTTAAGTCTTAACTATTAACTATAATTTAGTTGTTGAAAAATTATATATTTGTTTCTCAATCAATCTTCATGAACTGTAAGATTTTTGAAATCTTCAGCAACATCATCATTAATTTTATCTTGTATCCTTCGATCCGTGAATATCCAATTTTTCACGCATATGAGAGCTTCCAAAATATCTTCTTTAAGTCTAGATCTTCGTTCGTCCAATACCCTGTTACTTGCACTAAAAGCAGACTCGGATGCCACTGTTGAGATTGGAACTATTAGTATATCTCGTGCCATTTTAGATAATACAGGGTATGACCGCTCATTTAATTTCCACCATCGTAAAATATCTAACTTATCCACTTCAACTTCAGTTATTAAACTATAATGATCAAATTGATAATATCTTTCTAATTCAGCAGGTGTGGTATGTGGATTTGCAGTTGAAGTAGTAGATGAAGAACCAAGAAGATTACGTTTCTTAGCTATTATGGAGAAAAAAGAAAATTTATATTTAGAAGTTGTACTAGAGATTGGAGAAGAAGACATATTTTCATTGTTACCATATTTAATAAAATAGTTGTTATACATTTCATTAATAAAAATTTTCAATTGTCGATTTGTAATATTTATGTTAAAAGACAATGTTTCAGAAAGTGATTCTAAAGCACAATGAACTCCAAACTACTTAATGCGAGGATCCATTACAACTGCCACTGGAAAATTAGTGGCATATTTTCATAATATTTTTTAAACTTTTCCTCCGTTGAGTAAATAATTTCAAAGAAAAATGGATCTTCTCTAAATGATGAAAACTGTCCAGCAATTTCTACTAATTGTAAAAGTACAGGATTACTAGTTGGATAATAAATTCCAAAACTAACTTTTGTTGCCTTATAGAAAGATTTCAAAAATTTCATAACTTTAAATGCTTTTTCCCAATCCGAATCAGTTATATAAAATTGATTTTGCTTTGAATTAACAAATGCTTTAATAGCATTAGTATAGCTAATACACGATTTTAACATTAAAAAAGTTGAATTTCATCTATTAGGAACATCATCAACAAATTTTCTTCTTTTCAATCCAAGATTTTTACAATTTTTTGCAAATTCTTGTTGTTTAGAATCTGAACAAAAAATATAATTAATAGATTCTCTAATTATACTTATTTGTGGTGTTATTAATTTCAAACCATCTTACACAACTAAATTATATATATGACAAACACAACGCATGTGAAATAATTTAGAATCATATGGAGGTGTAACCGTTCTAATTAAAAGCTCAATGCATGTAGTATTAGCACTTGCATTATCAAAGGTAACACTAAATAATTTATTTAACACACCAAATTCATTAAAAACTTGTAATAAATTTTCACACAAATTTACACCATTATGTGGATATTCAAGTAAACGAAAAGCAATAATTCTCTTATGCAATAACCTGTTATTATCAATGAAATGTGCTGTAACACAATCATTACCTTTATGATTTCGTCCAGACCAACAATCAGACGTAAAACACATAATTCCATCAATTTTTTTAAAATCATTTTTTAAATTGTCAGCCATTGTATGAAATAATTTTATAGAATCAGAACGAGCAGTATTTCTACTTACACTCCTGTAAGAAGGTTGAATGTATTTTTACAGGAACTCTTCAAAATACTGATCTTATGCAAATGTGAATGGCATCTCACAAGCTACTAAAAATTCCAACATCACAACTCGCATTTATTCCTGCGAATACATAAAATTAGTAAAAGTAACTGATCCACTAGCATTTGTAAAACAAGTAATCTGAGTTTGTCTAGGATCCAAATGTCCCATTTCATTTAGATATTCCTCTTTGTGTCTCCGTAGTGTGCCGGTGCCTTGACCATATCTCCAGACATAATCTTTTTTGCAGATATTGCATACTACTTTTCCATCCTTTTCATTTACTGTAAACATTTGCCACACATCTGATATTTATTTTTTTTTTCCTTGCATTTTGAGATGATCCAACTTATACAGCATTATCATCTTCTAAATTTATTGAAGAGTAACTATCATTGAAAATAGGATTTTGAGAAGAAGAATCGCGAGAATCCATAATATAGTAGGATTAAAAAGTTTAATAGTGACTAATGAAAACTGAATATGAAGAAAGTATGAAGAATGAATTATGAAGTATAAATGTAGTAACAAGTATGACGAAATTGTAGTAAGGTAGTAACAACTAACAAGTATGAAGAAATGAAGATTGAACTATGAACTATGAAAAAATTGTGTATAATAACTAATGAGAGGATATTGTAAAAATAATTGTAAGAATAAATTGAAATTTATAGATGAAGGGGATGATATTACCGTTATAAAAATAATATTACCGTTACTAAAAAAAAATTAATTTTTTTTTGTTTGACCATGCAGGCGTAGCCTTCATGGAGCTGCAGGCTACGCCTGCTGGGGGAAAGAGCCAAACAGCGCTCCCCCCCTCCCCCCTCCCCCCCCTTTTTTTTTTAAAATTTTGTTTTGTTTTTTTTTTTTCAATTTTTTTACGGGCCGCGGGTTAACCGTGGCCCGTGAGGGTGCAACCCGCGAAGCCCGCGGGTTACACCTCCATGGCCCGTGAACCACCCGCATGGGTCACGGGTCTGCCCGCGGTCCCGATTTTCAAGGGCCGATTTTCACGGGTCTGACCGGCCCGTCCGCCTTAACACCTCTAGTCTAAGTTGGTAGCATCACTGCACAAAGTACCCCCCCACCCACCCCACCCTTTTTTTTTTGGATTAGTTAGTTTCTGAAGTAAAAGTTTCAGAGATGATGTTGGGCTATTTGATTTTTGCTGAAAATCCAATGGCTCTTTTGCAAAAAGCTCTCAGCCTTTTGCATAATATATAGCATAAACTTTTTTTTTAATTAGAACACCTCTAATCCCATGAATGACAATGAATCTTTTGCATATTATATGGCATAAACATTTTGCGTTAGTTTGCGGTAGGGGGTTGGGGGTGTGGCAGCAACATAGTGGGATTGCCATGTTTGGTAAGTGATATTTGAGAAAATTGCAGCGTAGAAACAACGATATTGTAACTTTATTTTCTTCATAGTATCTAGTGATGTACTATCCACTTTACCAAGTATCATGGGAGTTCTATTTCACCAGCATTTGATAAACTCACTTCAGAAGTCTTGAAACACTGCTCATGAAAAACTTGTCTTTTGAGCTGAACTCAGAAAAGAGTAAGGGTGGTCAAATCATTAATCAAATCACTCTTGAAAGGTATTACATTCACATCAATATTTTTTTTTTAATAAATGCATTACATTCATTAACCTTTATTCATTATCACACTTATATTCTTAACTTTTTTATTCATCACATTTTTATTTTTAACATTTTATTGATCAGAAAATTTTGTCCTTAATCATGATTTTCGCCCAAAAATATTGTTAACATGTTTTACAATTTGGGTCAAGTATTTAATCTCATTTTTATATTATTATTTGCTTTTCTTATTTAAAAGCACAATGAGAAAATGAGTCATTTTACTATATACTAATTTGAAGGAACTTTCGGAAAGAAATCATAATTTGGAACAATTTATTTTAATTTGAGAATAAGAATATGATGAAAAAAGTTTGATACGTAAATGTGATAAGATGAAAGATTCTGAAACCTCTTGCAATTAAAATGTAGTCTGATTATAAATAGTAGTGTGGATATATTTATGTACTTTTGGGAAACTTGAAACTTTAGAAAGGAGATAAGAGTTGAGATGTGATGTGATGTTTCAACTATCTCCTTGGCAACAAATGGGAAGATGATGCCACTTGTAGGGTATTTTGTTGACGTCTTTTCATTTGCTAACAAAAGTTTAATGTATTATTAAGGTGTCAAAAGTGAGTGAGTGATGGGATATTAGCTCTCTTCTGAGACAAACATGCCCTTAATGATGTGAATTCTATGCCTATGCTTGTATATATATATATATATATATTCAATTATGTTACATGTACACTTTTCTTTACACTCTTCCACGTGGTAATATCTATGTTGTTGATTTTAAATTCATCCATCACATCATTGCATAGATTTCTTCTACATGGGTATAATGTCAACCATATTGTAAGGGAGAATGTACATATAACGTTATATATATATATATATATATCAACCATATTATATGTACATCATTGTTTACATTGTGTCACGTGACAACACACCGTTGGACAATTTTTTTATTTTTAAATAATTTCTCATCCACAATTTTTTTGAAGAAAATGGGATGTCAAATTTGATGCAAGAAAAAGAATGTAGATTTAATATTATTGATATTTTATCTTATTTTTACTTCTCTCTCGTGTTCATTTTCTTTGCTTTCATAATTTTTTCTCATCGTCATTTTGCTCAAATTGGCCACTACGTGCGCACATGCATGCATATTTCTTGTTTTCTCCAAATATTTATAACTTGTTTGAGCCCCATTAAAATATTAAGAATGTATTTTGGAATAATAGATTGATAGAGAATGTGCGGTTAAAAATAAGGAAGTTTTTTAATTTTGCGTGTAATATTATTTTATTGAAAAATGTAGTTGAAAAAATGAGAGAAAAATATATTTTTGGAGAAAATGAGAATCAAACAAGGGCTAATAGTTCTAAAATGCTATCAATAAAAGTAGATTATTGAAAACTATTAAATTGCGCTCTACAAAGTCGATTGTGAAAAAATCTCACTTCATTGAATTTATCCATACATTTGTTTCAATCAAATAATTTTAGTAGCGTAATTGGTAACGAAGAACAAACATATAAAATAAAGGAATGAGATATAAATCTTAGATTTCTTTTGCTTCAATACCAACAAATATAGTGTCATACATCTAGAAAAGAAAATTTTGTTGTTTGATTTCGAACCCCTATAGGTAGCAACCATTTCTAGATCGATAAAACTTAAATCAACACAAAAGAAGGGAAGAATTAGTGGGAGCGATAACAAATTAAGGATTTTAATGAATGTTCGGTTAATAACAGAGAATTTCGCAAAAGAAAACCCTAGATTGCGATTTATCCTTTAAGCGCTTGTTTGATATCTAATTTCTTGCCATTTTTAGAAGATTTCTTATTGTTGGAACATTATGTGGGATCATATGCAGCCGTCCTTTGTTTGACTCAACAGCATGCAAATTCCTTGAAATGCTCCTCTCAAATACGATAACATAAAGGTGAAAAGGTTAGAAATGTAATTTCTCATTGGTTTGGTCAATAAATGCACCTGCATTGCATTTATATTGTATAATGGACAAAAATTATCTAATAATATCTTGAAAATGGCTACCAGCTAAACTTAGTGAGATTTGAAAGAATGAAAGAGGATGCACCTAAATGAATATTTTATACCTTTTTGCCGGGGCATTTGTTAAATTGGCCTTGTTGACCAAGCCTTTTAAGCCTTTTATAAAATTGTCTATTTTACCCTTAATGATATATGTTTTATTTATTACAAGATATATCCCTTCTGGGAAAGGTAGTTTAGAATATCATATTTGTTTAAGAGGATTGAAATGTAAATGATAATATCTGAATAGTATTGATATTGAAAAGTTGATATTCAAACAGAAGATTTGGCTTTCTCACAAGTCGAGTGCTCAAATTTTTCTCTCTAATTCGTTCTCCTCTTTCCTTAGCTCAAAGGCTTCTATTTATACATCCAATTGAGGCAAAAATTATTGGCCTCTTACATCATTACATTCGTCATATAGTACTAAACTATTTGTGCTTTGAAATTAAGAGCCTCATGGCCCCTCCATTAGAGTCACATCTTCTTTAAGTCTCTGTCTTTATATGCAGCTGGCTTCCTTTAGTCACATCTTCCTTATCTCTTTGGAATCTCCTTTTCTATTTTGTTGGCAGGTGGGGCAATCTCTTGCTTCACATGCACGTTGTAAGGTAGATATGCATCCTGGCATCTGATGTGTATCAAATTTGTTGATATAGTCTCTAAGAATATTAGATCTTTGTATTCCATCATTTGCAAGTAAGGTTCATTCTTCATATTGGCATAGGCATCTAAATCTTTTTGCATAAAGATTTTTAGCCATATTGTAAAGAACTTTATATCCAGAACCATTCGGTTCTTAATCCATGCTTTGGTAAACTTTGGTAATGGTTTGGTGATTTCTCCAATGTCCATGGAAAAATTCCATCCAACATATCCAATTGTAATAATATGTTCTGCTGGGTAGAATATTCCTCCATCCACTTTTGGACTAAGAGTATAAAATTTTAAATATATGGATATTCTTTGAGCATAGTTGGAAACTTCAAATTTGAATATATCATCAAATTTTTCAAGTTCATTAAAATATTTATCTGGATAAATTAAATTCAAATGGTCCATAATCAGCCATCATTTTTACCATTGTTGGTTCAGATCCTTTCATCATTATTATCCTTGGATATATATGATCTCCTGGTGAAATGAAATATGAATCAGTTGGTTGAATTTCATACATCATTTTGATAATCATCTTGTATTCTTCTTCTTTTGGAGACAAAGGGATTTCATCTTCTTCATCTAGTTGTATCCTGATAGATTTAGAATGTCCTTCATTGATAATAATCTTTTTGGGACTTTGGATAGTAATATCCTTTTTTGGTCCACTGCTGCTTCGGCTTGCTGGATCACTCTTTATTTGTACCCGTTTGGTATCAACCTGTTTGTATCCAATAGTATCTTTGATATCTTTGGTATCTGATGATCCTCATTGAGTTTCAATAGTTTCAATTCGATCAATAATATCATTAGTAACTTTCATATGTGATGAGCTTATTTCCATCATAATATTTACATTATATTGTAAAATTTCATTCATCTTATCCATCCCATGTTGGATATCTTCAGCTTCATCCCTGGCATAAATAGCCATGACTTTAAGCTCATCTAGTATTTTTTTGGTATTATCCATCTGCAAATTCAATATTTCTGATGAGGAAATCTGTAAGATAATTATTCACTCCTTTAATATAAATAATATCAAAATTATAATAAGATAAATATACTTGCCATCTGTGCAATCTCCTATATTGAGGTTTCATTAGTAGCTTATTTCTGACTAATCCTACAATTTGAGAATTATCAGTTTCAACAATAAATTTTTTGGATAATAAAAATAATGAGAACTTTTTTATTCCTCTAATAATTGCTAATAATTCTTTTTCATGTGTAGTATAATTTATTTCAACTTGATTAAAGGTTCCACTTGAATATCTACAAATTTCATTTAAATCTGTTTTTAATATAGCTGCCCAATATTTATCTGAGGCATTTGTATTGACAATTAGATTATCTTTTTCATCTGGTAATCTTAATTTTGGTAAATTTTTACATTCTTTTTTTAATAATTTAACTATTTCTGTATGTTCATTATTCCATCCCTTAGTATTCGTTTTTCTAAGTAAAATTTGTATTTTATATCTTTTTTTCGAAAAATTTTCAATAAATCATTCTGCATAATTTAGACATCATAAGAATTTTTGTATTTGTTCTTTAGATTCTAATTTATTTGAAAAACTACTTATCTTTTTAGATATATGAGTTTGTAATTTAATTCCTTTATTATCTATTGTTAATCCAGTAAAATCAATTTCTTATTTTTCTATAATAGCTTTCTTTTTAGAAAGGACAATTCCTTCCTTTTTGCATTCATTTATGAATTGTATTAAATGATTTCTATGTTCTTCTTTATTATTAGAACATATCAATATATCATCTACGTATACTATTAGAAATTTATTAAATTTTCTAAATATATCATCCATTCTTTTTTGATATATTTGAGGTGCATTTTTCAATCCAAAAGGCATAACTAACCATTCATATTTGCCTTGAGGTGTACTAAATGCTGTATATTGTATACTATCTTCTTCCATTACCAAAATCCTGATTTATAATCAAATTTAGAATAATATTGTTTTCCTTTTGCAAGGTTTATTAGGATTTCTTTATTTGGTAAAAAGTATCCATCAAATCTAGTGTATTTATTTAATTCCTTGTAATTTATAACCATTTTGGCTTTTCATCTAACTTGCTCAGAATGTTTCATTACCATAAAGGCTGGACTACTATGGGGTCAATTACTTGATCTAATAAATTTTTGTTCTAATAATTCTTTTATTTGGACATTGAATTCTTGTGTATCTTGTATAGTATATCTCATTAGTTTTACTCTTATAATCACATTTTCTGTTAATTCTATTTTTGTTTTAGGATGGTATGGTTTTCAAAATATCAATGAGTTTTCTTCATAAACTTTTTTTATACTTATTCTACTCCTGTTTTTAGGACTTTTTTATACATTATTCTTTTATTTCTTATTTCATTTTGTATAATTAGTTTTTTCTCCCATCTATCACCATGCTAGGCTGGCTGAACTCTGTATGGTCTAAATTCTCTTGGTATTTTTAATAAATGTCCACAAGGGGTTTGTAACATAATCATATAATTGTTTTGTTTATAATATTGGAACTGCTGTATAAAGTCATTTCCTAATAATATATCACATTCTAATTTATCATAACTATACGTCTTATTAATCATTATTTGCTTACTTCCAAGTATTATACTAATCTTATCAGCACTATTTATTATCTGGGTTTCTTATCCTGTAAGTTTGTAACTCCTGTTATCTTTATTTTACTTTTATTTTCCCATGTTTTAATTAAGAAGTTTTTGAATATAGTTATATCACTTCCTGTATCTATTAAAGCACAGGTTGTTATATCTGTTTTTATAATAGTAACTTGTATATATACTGCTAATGAAAAACTTATTTGGTTATTCATTTTTGTTACATAATATATTTTGTCCATTATGGAATATATACAGTCCTTCTCTCTTTATGCTATAATCTTCAAATCCATTTAAAAAACTCATTCCTAATAATATATAAGAATTTATATTCATACTTTCATCTATATAGCATGACACTATTAAGTCAATTCCTCCTATTTTTATAGGTACTTTAACTTCTAATTCTGTCGTATGTATTTGTCCATCAAAATTTACATATCTATATGGCTCTGTTTTATAAGGTGCTAAGCCCTTATTTCTTATTGAAGCTATATGACATTTACTAGCTCCTGTATCTATTAATATATTTGGTCCTAATATTCTATCTCTTCCATTGAAATATTCTCCATTTATTTTCATATTTCCTGTATTCCTATGTAATTTCATTTCTCTTGTATGACTATTTTCTCCTAATAATCTAAATATTTTAAGGCTTGTTGATCTTCTAATCAATTTTCCATCTTTAAAAATTGTATTCTTATCAGGGTATTCTTCTTCCCTAAATTCTATTATATCAGGTTTATCTGTTGATATCCTAAATTCATATTCCTTTGGAATCAAATTTATTTGTTTATTTGGTTCTATAATTTTGCTAATATCTTTACATTCCTTATGAACTTCTATATATGGGTTTTTAGAATAATATCCTCATAATTAGAATTAGTAAATGTATATAAAGCTCTATATTCAATAGTCATAATTTGATCTCCTGGTTGCATTATATCATTCCTATGTAATTTAAAATGTAATCCTAAAACTTCATTAAAGTTTTTATCTTTTAAAGAAATAGAATATTTTGGGTAACAAGTAAATATTAATTTTTTATATGCTAAATTTCCTTCTATGGTTCCTAAATGACTATCTCTTATAAATTTATTATTCTTCCATCATGTAAACTTACTGTTAAGAGTGAATCTATTCCTTCTCGAAATAAGGATTTAAACATTATTTGTATTCCAACTAAATAAACATATTGAATCTTTTCACTTTATTTTTTATTAATATTTGATAATAACTTGTCAACTGTATTTTTTGTTAAAAGATTTAATTTATGTGTACCTTGAGTTGTTCTAATATCTATAGTTTTTTCAATCTTTTGGTATTCATTTATAGCTATCTTTCTCTTTTCCAAATTATATCAAAGATTTCTCATTTTCATACCTTTAAGTCTAAAGATAGTTTTTGTAATTTTTTGAATTTATTATTATCAAAAGTTACTTTTAATCTATATCCTTCTATTCTTTCATATTCCTGTGTTTCTATATTATTGTTTTCTATTTTTTCAATCTCTTTATTCGGATTCTGATTCATTTTCTTCTGATTCTGTTTCACTTACATATACTTCTTGATCATAGTACTGTTCAATATCAGATATTTTACTTAATTCATCTTCTATTCCTAAATATTCTATTTGTAATATTCTAATTTTCTTTTTATTACAATCTGGACTTATATGACCTATTTATCCACAATTCCAACATTTGCATTGATTTTTATCTTTTTTATTATAGGATTTATTCTTTGTTGTTTATTTGGATTTGATTTATTCTTTTATTGTTTATTTGGATTAAATCTTCTCTTGTAATATCTTCTTTTATGTTTTATATTCCTTCTCTTAAAATTTCTGAATTTTGTAAATCTTCTATTTTTATGTTTTCTTTTATTTTTCCTTTCAGGATAACATTCCTATTGTGTAGGTTTTTCCATATCTTCACAACATATTCTTGTTAATTTTCCTGATCTTTTTAATAATTGTCTTTGTTGACATATATATGCAAGTCTATCAAATAGAAATTTTATTCTTGATTCTAAAGATCTTGGTATTCCTATATTATCTTTTACATATTTTTCAAATTCTATTTTAAAATATATTCCCCATGTTCCAGGTAATTTAGTATAGTACATATCTAGATATACTTCCTGATTTTCATTACTATAAAATTGTATATAGTAGTAATTTTTAAATTCACAAGAATATTCTTTTATTTTACACATATCACAAATTGTTAAATTTATTAATTTTATCCTATCATCGTCTTTTTCTCTTTTTGCTTCATCCTCAAAGTTTCTAATCCATTCTTCCCCTAAGAATTCATTTGCAATATATGCTATTAATCTTTCTATTCCTTCTTTATCTGATTTTATTATTTCTGTTTGTATGTTTCTTTTCATTAATAATCTAGTATCATCATTAACTCCTTCCCACCAATTTCTTATATTTCCTTCAAATGATGCTATTAAGAAATCTATTCTTCTATCTTTATTTTCCCAAGTATCATCTTTGTTATATAAAAAGAATAGTATCATTAAATCTGCCCAAGTCAATAAGGCTTTCTTAGTATCTATTTTACAATCTAAATCTAATTTTGTTCCTCTATGGTTAATTGGTTTGTCATAATTATCATTTAATTCAAATTTATCTCTATATTTATTTCCTTTAGGTGGTTGTCTATTTATTATTTTATCATAAAATTGTTTATAGGGTTTATTATATATGTGCATAACTTTCATCTAGATCAATCTTTTGATTAGAGGTCTCTGCTAGGGTAGGTCCTCCTCCTGTATTCATTAAAACTTGGTATTCATCTATATTTTCTAAACTTAATTGATCAAGATTTTCTATTAGTAAATCTAATTTTTCATTCATCTTTATTTTCTTCTTGAATTTCTTCTATAGTTTTTTTTTTCTAATGATTTTTTTGTAATTTTCTTATTCTTCTTCTATTATTTTTGGTAAAATATCTTTTCTAAAATAATCATCCATACTTCCTGTTTCTATTACTAGGTTTTCTTGTTTTATATGTTTTTTCCCTATTTTAAACATTTCTTTTTCTATAAGTTTTTTTTATCTATTTTCTTGTCTTTACATTTATTATTTTCTTTTAATTCCCTAATTTCGATTTTTAATATATTCAATTCTTCTTTTATTTCATTTCTTAAATCTTGTACATCAGTTATTAACATTTTTATTAATGTTTTTAACTCTTCCATATTATTACTCATTATCTTTTCTTTGATTGGTTGAAATAATATATTCTACATTCTATATCTTTATAATCTTTTATACTTCTATCATGCTTTATCTTTTTAAATTCATCATCTGTTAGTCTTTTTAATTCTTCAAAATAATTTGCTCTTTCTTTATATTTTTTTTGTTTTAATTTTAATATTTGGTTTTCTTGATATTTTGTTAATTTTTCAGGAGTTAATAATTCATTTAATATTTATTGATTAATTATATTTAAGGTATTTAACGCAAAACATCCCTACCTTTGCCTGTTTTTGTGAAAAACGTCCATACCTTTCACTTTTTTTGTGCAAAACGTCATTTTCCCCAATTTTTGATATAAAAGGACCGATATACCCTCCAATTTAAATAAAAAAAAAAGGAAAAGAAAAAAAAATAAAGAATAAATTGCAATCTTACTCCTAAACTTTTTTTAAAAATGCAAATGAGTCCAAAACTTATGAAAATATTAAAAATAACCCACCAACATCTGTTGTCCTCCTCTTCATTACCTTCAGCAGTCAAAACCACCGCCGGAGATGCCATCGCAAGTGCCGGAATATTCCAACTTCGGCCAAAAGAATTGTCGTTTTTCTCTTCATGATCAAAATCTCACAAAGAAACTACGCTTTAGAGTTATGATTATCATTATCTTCAACAAAATTCAAACCTAAATCTAAACTATCCCAAATCCTAAAGCTTTACAACATGTTTCCCGCAAGCAAATTCCGACAATGCCACACAATTACCCCACAGCAATTCCTTAGAGAAAATGGGTATTTTCTGTCAATTACCCCCACATCAATTCATTATCAAATTCAAACATTGCCAACCATTTTATTGAGGCTTTTGCTTGCATACAATCTCCTCAGCACAATTCTTCTTTACTTAGTACCCAAAAAACTAAGGATCTACGGCTACCTCCCTTCTTATTGGTATTCCAATCCCAACAATCTCCTCGAAGAACCCATTTCATCTTTTCCTCGACTTCGCGGTCTTATGGATGCCGCTGAACTCGAAAGGGTTTTTGAAATGTTCGATCAAAACGGAGATGGATGGATCACCAAAAAGGAGCTCAACGATTCCTTAGAGAAAATGGGTATTTTCATACCCGACATGGAGAAAATCGATGTTAATGAAGATGAATGTGTGGATATTAAAGAATTTAGTTATTTGTACCAAACGATAATGAACGAGAAGGATGAGGATGAAGATATGAGAGATGCATTCGATGTGTTTTATCAAAATGGTGATGGGTTTATAAGCCTTGATGAACTGAAATCGATTTTGGCATCACTTGGGCTTAAGCAAGGAAGAACTGCAGAGGTGGACTGGTGGAGCCGTGGAGGAGGCTAAGGGAGGAGAGTTTTTTTTTGTTATTTATTTTCATAAGTTTTGGACTCATTTGCATTTTTTAAAAAGTTTAGGAGTAAGATTGCAATTTATTCTTTATTTTTCTTTTCTTTTCCTTTTTGTTTTATTTAAATTGGAGGGTATATTGATCCTTTTATGTCAAAAATTGGGGAAAAAGACGTTTTGCGCAAAAAAAGTGAAAGGTAAGGATGTTCTGCGCCAAAAAACAAAAAGTATGGACGTTTTCCACAAAAACAGGAAAAGGTAGGGACGTTTTGCGCCAATTACCCTTATATTTATCCTTTTTAACCTTTTATTCAGATTATTTTCCATATTTAAGAATTAATTAATGATAGTTCTTGTATTTTTTCTTTACAGTGTAACATAATTTCTTCTTTTTCAAATTCTTTACCAAATGTATTCATCAATTATAGTTCATATTATCAGTTTATCTAATATTTACTCTCTTATCTTTCTAGGCAATTCGTTAATCATAAATAATGTTATTATTTTTAATTTTTTATGAAATTGTTCAATTATATAGTTTCCTCGATTATCCTCTAACATATAATATCAGTTTGTTTTGGTAATTGTAACTTCTATAATTTTTTTATTTTTAGTCATATTTTCTTATTTCTTTTTCAATTAAATCATACATATGTTTTTCATAGGTTTCTAATATCATTTTACCAGTATACATATCTCTAACAATATCTAGTCTTATTTTTTCAATTATAAATTGTTTTATCTCCATATGTAATTTTTCAAGTATTTTTAATGTAATTGTTACACTTTCATTATTTAATATTGGTTTTATAATTATTATGTTAAACTTTTCTCTTATTATATGATATTTATTACCTACATCTTCGATTTTCATTATTTTTAATAATTTTCTTTTATTTATAGTATTTTATGATTTTTATAAATCTTTTAAGGCTTTGATACCAATTCACGGGGTGCTACTATGAGCGAACAAAAATCAAAAATCTTAAAATCTAATAATCCTTAAAATCTTAAAAATCAGTCTTTATGCTTTATAGTTTTATTTATAATGTGTTGAGTAAATCTTCAAAATCTATTAATATCTGGGAATTTATAATATCAAGATCTGTTATTATATCTATATTTGGATTAAAAGGTATATCGCATTTTAAAATATTTTTTCTTCTATTTTCTAATTTATCTATTATATCCTGTATATATTTTGTTATTATAGATCTTACAATACCCTTCGCAAAATTTTCTATCATATTTTCTTTAAAACATTTTAATATTTTTTGTGATGTAATTAATTGTTCTTGATATCCAATTTTATCAAATTCATTTTTAAATTCAATTTCATTTTTATCTTTTGCAATTTTCTTAACCTTGTATGGTCATCTTTTAGATCTTGGTTTTTTGTAGGTCATTTTATGATAATCTAATTCTTTAGGACTTGATTGTATTTTTTTTTTCATAGTTTAATTATATTTGGGGGGTATTTTAGGTAGTTTCAATTTTTTAGAAAAGTCAAAGATCATTTTGAAATTATGGCTTTATGTTTGGGTTATTTATTCATATATCCTCCCTTTTTGCCCCTAATATATATGGGTGTCTATTTGTCAATATATCAAACTGAAAATCCTTTTCCCCGAAAGGAATATTGAAAGAAAAACTCTACTTATATAAACGATTTTAGCATCTCGAATATATCAAGAGGGCAGTGCATTTAGGAATCGGAGAAGAGTAGAAGAAGGCTTTGTAATTCGCTTGAAGCGGCATTTAATGAAACATGTGGAGTCGAAAACCTGAATTCGATAATTTCATGATGTTTTAATTGTAGTTTTCAATCTGAATTTCGTATCAATTGCTGCTCGCAGATCATAGATCCTTCTTCTTCTTCTTCTTCTCTCTCTCTCGTGGATCTAGCGTTTTTTTTTTATCTTTCTGGGTCTTCGGTTTTCAAGATACCGCACTCCGAACCTGATGATGATGCGAGTTAGCGCTGAAGGTTCAATATTATTATAATTGGACGGGACCTCTTTTATGATTTTTCTTTCTTTAACATTTGTTTTGCATTTAATTTCTTTTTTTTTTCTGGTAATTTTGAGTTTTAAAGATTTTTTATGTTTTACAAGTTCAATAATTATTTACGATATCAACCAACACAGGAGTGGTCGAGAGGTGGGATTGTCTTTTATTATTCTACTAGGTGCAAGCAACGTGCAATGCACGTTTGCCTAGTTTATATTTAACAGTTTTGTTTAAAAATTAATTTGTTGTTAATAAAGATGTAATTTTTTGGTTAATTAAATAATTAATGATGTAATGTTTATGTAATTGATAAATAATTAGATGTGTGATTTTGATGTTGTAATGTAAGTTAGTGAGATCGAAGAAAATAAGCAAAAGTTGACAAATTTGGAAAAATTGCTAAATTGTAAGAGATCCAAAGTTCGAGAACTAAAATATAAATACTTAAAAGTTGTGCCGAACCTCACGATGAAGATTTGAGAGTGCTCGGAGTCAATTGGATAAAGGAAGACGTCAATGGAATCAAATTTAGTCAAAAGATGATCACAAATCAATTTCCAACCGAAAAGTTATACTCCGATATTTTAGTATCATATTGAGACCTATTTTTGGCATAAAAAGTGATCGAATTAGAGAATGATGTCTGAATTAAAGTTGTAGCCAGATGAGTTAGCTTTCCAACGCATTTTGAATCGCCTCAATCGGACATCAGAATACAAAGTTATGATAAAAACACTGAAAGAAGGTGTAGCTGCTTGTTTAAAATAAGAAATTCCGTTACATAGTCCGTTAACACAACAAATTCCGTTAGTTTTTCCGTTAAAAACAAGAAATTCTGTTACATAACCACTTTTAATATATAGAAGATTTTAACATTTTTTTAATTTAATTTTTAATATTATGTACATTTTCTTTCATTTAGGCCGATTTGATGTAGAATTTTCTAAAATGAATTTTGTGACAAGTGATTTAAAATATGTGATTAAAAAAAAAAATTGTTGTGGATAATGTGTAAAATTATTCTTAGTGAACATGAAATAAATCTTAAGGAAATTATCCTACTTACAATTGTTTATGTGATTACAGAGCAAGTATAAATTTATTGCATTTTTCTATCTATAGGAAATTATGTTTGGAATAACCAAAGGACACACGAATATCTCTTAACTAACAAACATATCGATCAAATACCCTAGAGAAGTGGTTGAGAACATGCTCATTAAAGTGAGCAAGTTCATATTCTCAATAAACTTCGTTGTCTTAGATATAGAAGAATATGAGTTGTATTGTAAATACTAAAACCTAGATAAATAAAAAAAATATGAATTTTAATTTCACCATTATAGTTCTGGATGACGGGCAGTCAGAACTTCATACACTCGATTTTTAACAATTCTCACTAGTACGTATAGGATGTGATATGTTCTAAGGTTTTAATTAATTGTGAAAATTAACTAACATATTAAAGTATGAACACCATATATATATGGTAAAGCCTAAAGGGAAGCATCAATGTGCCTCCATGCCATGGTCAAACAATCTACTAAATCAAACGATAAAAATACAACGGTCTTAATTTTGTAATTTCGCAAAATTAACAAATAACAATAAAAAATAATAATAATAATAAAAAATCTAAAAACAGTTTTCTCATTTTTTTTCTTTTTTTGACTTATTATAGAAGTGGAATCAAACCCCCGATCTTGACTTTATCGTCACTTCATTGTTGTATTCAATCGCAACCACCACTTGGATTAAAAACCACAATTCTTAACTTATGCCAAGCAGCTAGATCTTTGAACTAGATTGAACATTCAAGCTCTGGTTTGTTTTCTTCAAATACGATTGAAGAACAACGATTTGCTTTGAATATAATCAATGATGCATAGAGTCCGGTCGGCTATGCATGAATTCGGCAGTAATTTGCCTAGCAGGTTAAAGACGAAAGTAAGATTTTTTTTTTTCAAAACATCATTCCTTTCTTGATTAATTATCCTAGTTATAGTTAAAATAAAATATATTCTACACGAGTTGTATATGTATAATACGAAATCAGATCCTGTTATATAAGGTAAAATAATAAAATTCGTGGCTCAATTCTGGACGAATCTGCTATAATCCTAGTCCGTTTGGATTGACTTTTAGGTCCTATAACATGTTTCAGGTTTTTGACAGTTTTTTTTTATATTTAAATATCAATCCATATATTAAGTAAATCAATAAATTAATATTAAAAATATTACACATATTTTTCAACAATATTTCCCTTTGGCTTTGCTTAATTTCAAAAGCTAATACTAGATTTTTAATGTTATGTGTGTGATAACTGTGATCAAGTATTCCATACGATATACTTCCCCTTAGTTAGCATAGCCAGTTGAAAAACAGTTATCCTCATTCCATCACACAAGACAACTTCACTTTTCACCCATCGAACCTATACTTCCTCTTTTTTGAAATAAATGAAAAGCCATTGTTAGATTCAAAAAGTTAGGACAGATCGTAAGAACCAGTCAGAGGTAGATTTCTTTATTCTTCTTAGCAGTAGCAACAGTAGTTGCTTTAGTTTAACGTGATATGAGGTCAGAACCTTGTCCTTTCTATGCTGCAAGAGTGGAACGATTGCTTCTTAGTCTTTCTCTAATGTATACCCGCTATTTATAATCTGAAAAATAGCTTGAAACTATAAAAATTCTAGAATGCAATGAGCAACTCCTCAATTTTTAACACCAAATAAGGCTGAACTGACTCCTCATTTTCGATCAAAATTTTGTCTCTAAACATTTTCTCTCCATTTTTCCTTTTTGCAATGGATACTAGAGTTTAAATCATTGATCAAAAAATTTGCAAAAAAATTCACACGTGTCAATCACACAAAAATATAGAAATTTACTAAAAATTGAATCAATCACAATATTTTTGGATAAATTTCACAATCAAATGAATTTCACAATTAGCTTAAAATTCTCAAGATAAACATGTAATTTTCATTTAGATGTCTACTCAAAATTAATTCAATTGATTTCTCATATTAAGATGTAGAGTGTAATATGACCATATAGGCTAATCAATTATGAATCATGTCATAACCATGATTGACACTTCCAGTGACTACATATAGAAGTGTATACCAAACTAGCTGTCCTATGAAATTGTCCATGTAGATATAAAAATATGCATGTGCCAGACTTGAGCATGTATATAATCTTTTTTCAATTTTCATTTGAGTGCTCATGTGATGACTCTTTTCATTTTTCTATTAATTCACAGTCTTTTTAATTCATGGAGTTGACTTCACATAGCTATAAGAATAGTTTTTATCTCATAATTTATATTCATTATCAAGGACGGTTTCACATGTCTATGGTGGTAGCCTTATCTTCTAATGAACTTACCTATTTACAGTTTACACAGCATCACATTATAGTGCAGAGAGACGTAGATACTGACCATAGGTCTACACTGTCACATTAAGATAACAACCTAGTCAGAAAATGGTCACAATTGAAGTAGTTATAATGTCCTAATAGGTGTACTTATCTGACAATGATTTACCATAAGTTATAATGAGCACACCATACTGATAGGAGAATTGTTGCGTATTTTTATATCGCAAGTGTACGATATCGTAACAAATAATATAGTGGACCTAAGAGTCCGGATTATAGTTCCCACGAAGACTATACTTTAGTATTGGATATATTTCTCCTACTACTATTTGATGAAATTAAACAAACTCTAAATTCATATTATAAGGAATATGGATATTTTAAAAGAACTAAATTCCTAGAACGAATGAAAATTTATGAAAGAATATTGGAGACAAACAGATCAAAGATTTAAATATGCGAGAAGTATTAGGGTGGAACAATTTCACCTAATGATCGCCTTAGTTATCAATTCAAAATTCTAGCCTAATGTAGTGTTCGGTCGAATTCTCCTACGGTATTCAATTTACCCCTCTCGAGTTCTCATTGAGCCTATTTAATAAAATCAATTCCATATCTCTATGCAAATTCTCCTTAGTTAAACGAGTTAAGACACTAGAAATTCATATAACGACCGCAGCACTTAGTATAGATATCTCTACATGTTATACCTCGTTACCGGATTTTATTATACGTTCTAAGTTTCGAACTTACCTCTCGACTCGTAAAAAACTCAATAAATCATCAAATTATTGGCCAGATAATTTAAAGCATTGCACTCATAATAAAATCAACACATGAGAGAATAAAACTCAGAAATTCATGAATTTAATAACCAAGGGTTTCAAAGGATTACATTGTTCGCCCTAATAATGAAATTAGCTACTCATAATCAAAGCAATGAAATAAATAACAAAAGTTGAATACATCACCGGATTTGAATGATACAAAAGTTGGAAAAGAATTATTTATTGCACCAAGATCTTCTTCCGCTTCCAATTCTTGATTTTGATTCAAATCCTTGATGTAAGTCTTCTTGCGAATTCCACGTTTATCTTGTGTTTTTCTCTCTATTTTGCAAGGTGTGGAATCCTTATTTCGTGCCTCTCTTAGCCTATTTATACTTCTCATACATCCTTGGCCAATTTGGAGTCCTTTTTGTGGGCTTTTTCGTAGCCCAAAAATACCCTAATTTTCTTCGCGGCGCGGCGCTTGAACGCTAGGTTTCAGCCCCAAATTTCTGCTCCATTTCTTTATTTACTTTGCTTCAAAAACTCTTTTTTCATCCTTTCATCATTCCTTCAACCAAAACACTAGTACACACATTAAATTCGTTCGATAATCAACATATTAATCAAACAAATGAAGCTCCAATGGTACAAAATTCATGTGCAAAACACACTCATCAAGAATCCAAGTTCATCTCTACAATTACAAACTAATAACAAAATTCACATCTTGTGAAATTTGCAAGAAAATCCTCAATTTTTCTTTTTATCTTTTTCAACGTTTTTTATATAAATAAATGCAACATCCTTACACACAAAGTGAACACACAAAACAATAAACAATATGTAGGTTCAATGCATCATACTTATGCCCACGACTTTTCGTAATGTTTCAAATTTGACAGTATCTAAAGCCTTAGTGAGTAAATCACTCAGTTGTCCTTTAGTGTGAACGTGTTCGAGAACAATTATATTCCTCTCAACTAAGTCCCCGATGAAGTGAGGTTGCATATCAATGTGCTTAATCATAGAATGCTGGACATGGTTCTTAGAGATGTTATAGTACTAGTATTATCACATAACATGATAAGAGAATCTTGTTCAATACTATAGTCACTGAGCTTCTTTCAGAGTAGCTCTGTACAACAACTACCAATGGTGATGTACTCATTTTCTATAGTAGAAAATAGATTTTTCTTTCTTATTTAGCCAAGTAATAAGTTTATTACACATGTAGAAAAAGCCTCCAAATGTGCTTTTCCTATCATCCCTGTTTCCTACCCAATCAGCATTTGTATATCCTGGAAGTTTAAAATTAGAATCTTTAGTGTACCATTGGAAGTGCTATTAATGTATCTAATTACTCATTTAACAGTTTCCAAGTGGGTCTCCTTTGGTTTTCCTTGATATATTGCACACACTATAACGATGAAAGCTATGTCAGGATGGCTTGTATTCAAGTACAACAAACTGCCAATCTTACTCCTATAATGCAAGAACTACATAATCTAATGCCCAATAAATACAAATCATGCATGCATGCTATGAGTATAAGTAATATGAGTATATGTCGCCATGTCATTTCTTTAAAATATCATGCTAAAAGTTTATTACACATGTAGAAAAAGCCTCCAAATGTAGGAAATAAAATTCTCTTTCTTATTTAGCCGAGCAATACGTTTATTACACATGTAGAAAAAGCCTCCAATGTGCTTTTCCTATCATCCCTGTTTCCTACCCAATCAGCATTTGTATATCCTAGAAGTTTAAAATTAGAATCTTTAGTGTACCATTGGAAGTGCTATTAACGTATCTAATTACTCATTTAACAATTGCCAAGTGGGTCTCCTTTGGTTTTCCTTGATATATTGCGCACACTCTAACGCTGAAAGCTATGTTAGGATGGCTTGTATTCAAGTACAACAAACTGCCAATCTTACTCCTACAATGCAAGAACTGCATAATCTAATGCCCAATAAATACAAATCATGCATGCATGCTATGAGTATAAGTAATATAAGTATATGTCGCCATGTCATTTTTTTTAAAAATATCATGCTAAAACGCATCATATTCAAATATTCATCAAAGTCGACTTGAAATAGTTTCATTTGAAATATTTTCCTTTCATTAGGCCCTTGACCCACCTATTATACATCTGATAGAGCTCTGTGCAATATAAATACCAATAATCAAATGGCCAATATGATATTGACACAATCGAGTGGATCATCCTCTTGTGACCACTAGAAGTACATCCCCTAACTGCTCATATGATAACCCAAGAAGTATCCCACCCATGGTGTCCAAAATCATTATATCCCAAAGGCACAGCCAAGTGGTCCACCCTCCTGTGATCACCAAAGGCACATCCCGTATCTACCCTTGCAATCATCCAGGAAGTCTCACCCGAGATGCCAAGACATATCACATAAGCATATTTCACATGCCTCGGTGCCCTAGTAGTGGTGGCAACATTTTATAATGTAAATTCATTTTTCCATTCATGTCGTGCATGCTAGATTTTTTAACGACGGACATATGTCGTGCATGCACGTGCAAATGCTCGTGAATGGCATGCTCAATCAATATATTTCGGAGCCACATTCTCAATCATCTTAGCCATCATGTGATATGCCATGACCTCTTTATCAAGGTCATATAAACGTTACAACAATACTCTATAGACAATGTTTCATGAATACTATGTTCTTGCATCGTAGTTATAAATGAATTTTTACTTACCTTTCGCCTTTGTGTGTGTGTTCTCTACGGGGTGTAAGTCAAGTCTCCTTTTCACTTAAAGTCGGCAACCAACATGTATTACCATCACAAACCTCAATTAGATAATATGTATACATTCCTATACTATGGCCATTAATGCCAAAACGATTTTGATAACTTCAAGTTACCAACTACATTCCAAAACAGCCCTATAACTCCCACCATTCTTCAACTTAGATACATTTAAACATCATGTAATTGTATCATAATGACCTAACATTTATCTGGATCAATTATCCAATCTTTAGAGGTGATTATTAGACTTGTAAAGGTTGAGACCATGCAACTATTAAATTGGAAAGAATCTGTTTTCAGTTTTGTATCACTATCCAGTTATTTTTCCAGCCTCTTTTCACACCCTTAACTACATCCATTCATTCCCAACTTTTTACCACACTTGTGTAACACATATATGAAGGTAACCATGTCATCAATTCATCACAAGTACACGATTTTCAGCCTCAATTTAAGTTCTTTTTTACGGCACATTGAATCAGGCAGTTTCCTATGGCTGCCTTTGGTTTCCATTACATCAGCATGTTTCATATCAGATTCTAACATCTTAAAAATCATTTCTACACTTACAAATCTTATATACTAACATTCAAAGTGATAAATATGTGTTCCATTCAAAATATTATATAAAACCAAAGGTTGAACAAGTAAAATCCAGCAACTATTCAGTTTCTGTCCTTGGTGGTTTCACTCAAATTCTTGCAATCAATTACCCCTGTTATCATTAAATCATCAAAACACCCGAAAATAATCTCAAGAAAGTCCAGAAGTTCCAGAGGATACAAAACCCTCAAAAAATATAAAGATAAACCTCAAAACCTTGAGCTAACTCACCTGCCCAAAACTTTCAATTTCAGCATCTTGTTTTCTATTTCTCTTTGGCTCTTTTGCTTTCTTTTTCACTTGAAATCAATTGGGGATGAGTTGAAGGAGTTAATATCTAATGTAGGAGATAGATATGAAGTCTTTAAGGAGCTTAGGAATGATGAAAGTTGGCTGTAAAATGACAAGTAGCATCAAGCATGAGGTGCTTCCAAGCATGAGGTGGTTTGTAGTAAAAATCTGATTTTACACCCATCATTGCAGTAGAAATTCAAGTGTCTTTGACGTATCTTAGTGTGTCTACAACCTAATTTAATTTTCGTAGGATCCTAAATTAATTTATAGAGTTGATTCCTTAACTATTCATTCGATTCCTTACCCGATTGGCGCCCGATTCTCAATCGACTTCAACAATTTGCACCTCAATATTTATAACGTCACATAAACCTTATATTATTGTATTGTGATCATGTCACTTCATGCTTCATGTCCCAAATAAGTTAAAGACTTAGTTAGGGTATAGGGTAACTGATTAACTGAATTAAAAGCATGTAACTTTACCGATGATGAATCCAACACTTCCAAGATTACAATTGTTTAACACATTAATAACCAACATCTAGATTAACCTAAATTTCTACCATAGCTCAATACCGCCTAGGTCAGGGGGTCGAAGACTAACACCGTATAGAAATCTTAAAAACTCAATGATCAAATGCACCATAATAAGAGAAAACAATTTCGAACTATTGATGCAAATGCAATGGCAATGTAAATAGCAAGTACTGCATGAATCATATTGGCCAAGTGTGTAAAGTGAAGTTCGGTGCATTACAGTAAGTCTTTCATACTAAGCTCAGGGAACTTGCTTCAGCTAATACAGTACCTTTTTAAGCTAGTACATGTGGTCAGGAAGATATGGATCAATGAATTCTTTTGGTTATTCAGCACAGGATTCTTCATTGAATATCCCTTTTAGAAAGGCACATTTGACATTCATGTGATAAAGTTTGAATCTCATTTGACATGCAACAGACAATAGAAGTTTAATGGATTCAAGTTTACACAGGTGCAAAAGTCTATTTAAAGTCCACTCTTTTAACTTGGGTGTAGCCCTGTACTACCAGTCGTGCATTATTTTTGACAATGTTGCCATACTTATCTGATTATAAATAACCCATTTTGTTTTAATAACATTTGTGTCTGTTGGTCGAGGTACTAACTCGTATACAATATTTCGCTCAAATTGAGCTAATTCTTCCTGCATTGCTAGTACCCAAGTGTATGCTGGATTGGTAATATCACCAATCTTGGGGTAGAAATTCTTGAATTGTTCGTCATTTCTCATAGTCAATTGTTCAAATTCAAGGGACAGCATCTGGACTTTTGAAGACTTCACAATAAAAGTTCCTTCACATGCCACTTGTAGTATGTCCCATTCTTCCGGCTACCTCATATATAGAAATTAAGCAAAACTTATTAGAATCCTTAAAAGAGAAAATTGCATTTAAAGCTTTTGAATTCCAACTAGCATTACTAGCATCAGTAGTTCACCACTCTTCGACCTTCTCTCTCTCTCTCTCTCCCTCTCTCTCTCATTTTCAATTTTATATCCATACATGATAGAATGTGATTAGTGCATTTTTGTGCACTTATTCAGGGCGATTTTACTAGGTTTTTGTGTCATTTTATTATTGTATTCATTACTAGAAAAGGAGGCAACATAAACGGAATTTCAGCGACGGACAACTTCTGTTGTTATTATTGACGAAACAACAACAAATTAGCAATAGATAATATTATATTACTTTTATAAAATAAATATTAAATTTTCGATGGAATTTGTAACGAAATTTTTTCGTTAGTATAATTCCGTTACTAATCCGTTGGTAAAAATTTAAAAATAAAAAACAATTAATTAAATAATTTAGTGACGAGATTTTCTAACGGTTGATTCTGTTGAAAATTATATAAAATAATAAAATAATTACCTACGGAATAAATACTTGTTGGTAAAATTTAAAACTTCTTAAATAATTATCAAACCTAATTCATTTCATTTCACACTCTACAGGCCATCTTCCCTCTGCTCCATCTCTCCCGTCTCCTCTCCGGTCTCTCTAATATTCCTCTGCCGCCACCTTCGCGGCCACCGAAGCTTCCACCCCTCATCTCTATCTCCATTCTCCATTTCGATTCATCGCGCCCTCCACCTCCTTCCCTCCGCCTCTCACAGCTGCTTCTCCCCGACACAACCGTTACCCACTGGCCACTCCGTCTCTGTCCCTGTTAATCCGTAGCTGATTCGCCACCTCCGCCGGTGAAGTTCCACAGGACAGTAGTCAGCAACTGTTCCAGTTCGATTTGAGGTCTGGTTTACTTTCCTCCTTCGTATCGCGATCTGGTACGCAACAGCACAGATCTGTAATTTTTTTTTTTTTTTTTAGTTTTTGAGTTTGCTATGGCGGATCTGGGGGCAATTTTGTTGTTGTTCCGTGTTTTGGTGTAGTTGGGGGTTTTGGGATTGTCGAAATCGCCCATTCAACCATAGACAATGGACTGTAATTCATGTCGATAGCAATTGGACCACTGATAATTTCCATTTGGTGTTGAGATCCTGGTTTTTGTTGTTGTTGGAGTGGTAGTGGCGGCCGTGGTTCCGTGTTTTGGTGGTGTTGGGTGGTTTTGGGATTTTTGAGTTTTACTGTGAAATTGCACTGTGAAATGTGACTTGAATATAGTGTTGTCCTGTGATTCTGTGAAGTGTGAATTGGAGTTAGTATTGCCCTGTGAAGAGATTTGCTTTGACTTCTTCATTTGAATATAGTTCTGTGGAGAAATTTGCTTTGCCCTGTGGAATGTGAATTGAATATAGTTCTTCATTTCTTTTTGGGTTACATGTGTAAATTTGCATATTTAGGAGAAAAGATGGCCCTTTAATTTGGCTTAGTTTAGTGTCAAATTAATACTTTGCCCTGTAGAGCATAATTGATCTTTTTGGAGTAGCATCAGCTGTGTTTAATCGCCAACCATACTAGAGTGATTTATGGATTTTTGTAGCTGTAATATGCAATTATAGTTTCAGCTTAATCAATTCCAAATGCTTCCCAGAAGTTTTTCCCCTATTGATTCTAGTTATTGCAAGATCGTCTGTTGGAACCTGAAGTTTCTGCCCTATTGATTCTCTTTCACTTTTTCAGGATTTGTTGTGGAGTAACTCATAATTATTTTATTTGTTGTAATTTAGCTGTAACCTTGCTAGATGATCTAAACTATGTGATAAGGAGTTCTTACTTCATACCGACCTTTCAAATTTGTTTCATTTACTCATTTTCCAAGACTTGTTTTCCCAATTTAAATTAAAACAGCTGCAATGACCAGACTGCACTACATGGAGGGAAAACGGAGTTATTACTCATGATCACTTTTACACTTGACTTGTGTTATTATTTCATTTTCCTGGCTGTAGGCTGAATAGTTTTCTCTGATTGTATTTTCTTTGTTGTCGTTATTATTATTTTTTTTTCTAATTTAATTTTTTTTGCCAGAAACAGCATCTTACTAATGTTATGAGCGCTGTTGCATATCTTTTAGTAATGGATATGACAAAATGTGTTCTCAAAGCTTTGGATCTCTTCTACATTCCTGCTGCACTTTGATTATGAATTGGTTCAATGTGATTTATCTCCATTCACTTGCTATATTTATAACCCATTTGAATGCTCCGATTGCAAGTCATACACGGCCAAATAAATAAACAATAGAAAGGTTTGAAGTTAGCAATATTCCCTTTAAATTGCTTTTACATTATGCTCAAATGATGTTTTGTCAATCTCATAATCTGCTAACATGTGGCATATCTAACTATAAGCCTTTTTATGGAATTTCTTCCCTTCAACGTTGACTTGTCGGGAGGAGAGTTTGCTGAATATGATGAGAAGGGAGAGTGCCCAGTCATGATTTCCAACTTCGTGCTACATTCAATTTTGTGAAGAAGGTTATTCTACCTGTGTTTCTTTTGTTACATAAAGGGGGAGTACACACTAACTGTTTTGGTGTAAAAATAACTATTTTTATGAGATTATCTTGAACCGAATGCAGCTCTTGGATAAAGTCGTGGATGGTGTAACTTGGTGAAGAAAATGATGGATGACTTCAAGAATCAAGTGTTTACAAAAATGGTATGGCCTAGTGACTTCGAGAAGAGGAAGTGTCTTCAATGGTTGGACGAATTGTTCTTGTAATTTAGTTTCATTTTATGTTGTTTTGAAATTTAAAAATTATGTAATTAAAGAGATATATTTGCAATTTTATGTAAATTGTTAGTTCTTTACATTAAAAATTGAATATCAGCATTATTTTATATTTATATATTCATTTTTTTTTAATTTTAAATGGCATTAGCGACGGAATTTTTGTAGGAAGTCTGTTGTTGATTAGCGACGGATTGAATTCGTCGGTGTTTTTGCGACAGAATGAATCCGTCTGTAATTACCGACGAAAACGGCGTCGCAAAATTGTCGCTAATTAGCGACGGATTTTTTTATTCGTAGGTAAAATTACCGGCGGGCAATTTATCGACAGATTTATCCACGGAATTTTTCCGTCGCTAAAGCCGGTTTGCAACGAAAATCAAGGCTTCAGAGACAGAAATTTCCGTCTCTGAAGCCGTATTTTTTTGTAGTGATTTTACTTAACTTAGGTTACTTTTTTCCTATTTCAGTTTTGGACCTGTTTTGAAGCAATTGGAAAAGAAAGAAGGATAAATGGTCTAATTGATGAAACTTTGAGGACCAACATGCATATGGGGGGAAGTTGAAATATTACAATTTAAGTAAATTGATGAGGAGGACTAAGATGGAAGAAAGAATGAAGAAAAGGGCGGAAAAGAAAAGTGGAGAAAATTTGGCCTGGACAAGCTTCCATCCATTTTGCCTGGGCGGCTGCCCGAAATAAAATTTATCAACAGAAGCAAAAAAATTAGCTTGGGCGAGCGCCCCATTTTGTACTGGGTGCTAGTCCAGGCCATTTCGGGAAAAAAATTCTGGTTTCCTAATTCGACTACAACTCTTATGGAAACGAATCTTGGGGGGTATTTTAAAACCCTAGGGCCGTCCAAAAGTGGGAGAGGAGATTGGAGAAGACTTTTGAGAGCAGAAAAGAGGCAAGAACGCGAAGATCAACTCCAAGAACACGAAGATCCAATTCAAGAATCGAATTGGTGATGTCGTTTTTTATTTATTTTTCTGATTTTCTTCTTCCCACCATACTAGACTAGATTAATTTTGTGCTAGGACTAGATGAACTATGTAATATGATTTTTATTTCTTAGTTTTACATTCGTGACAATAAAAACACGTTTTGGGATATTTGAATGATTTATATGAATTTATTTTTCTCCACAATTATATGCGCAATGATTGTGTGAGTTTGGTGGCTTATTTCATACATTCGAAAGAAGGGGAATATGTTCGACATATATAAATTATCATAGGGTCCGATAGGGGATAGAAATATACCGCTATACCTTATGTGAATCTTTAAGTGTTCATAAAAATTCATGCATTCTTGTATGTTTGCATCCGTCATAGAAATATAGTCGGGTCGCATATTTGAATAGGTTTAACTCTACTCGAGAGAGATTGTTAGATAATTTAGGAGCATTGATTCTTCTTTATTCCAACCGTGTGTCAAGGTGTGAAACTAAGTTTAAAAAGATTATTGCATAGGGATTCGTGATCCTAGTACATTCATCACATATTAGAAAAACTCAAATTTACATCCATTGCAAAATTGCATTTAGTTAATTAATTCATTCATATTTGCATGTTTAGTATTAGATTAGTTATAAATTTATCAAAACAAACATTCTCATCTTTTTATAGTTTCGGTTAAGGTTTCGGTAATTAGAATCAAATTAATTCAATCTCTGTGGGTACGATATCCGGAATTTTCAATTCCACTTTATTACTTGTTACGAACCGTACACTTGCGGTGATTTAAAACGAACAATTATTTTCGTGAACAGAATGCTAAGCCTTTTCATCTAATAACTGAACGTAGACATGCATTCTAATTTTTCAATACGAGTAGTTTGTCTTGTCTAGAACAGGAGGTCCAAATGGTGTTCTGTACATTACTAGGTTTTTTGTAGATCACTCTTTTTAAAAGTGAATCCACTTTGATACCAAGTGTAAACACTAAAACCTAGATAAATAAAAAAAATATGAATTTTAGTTTCATTGTTGTAATTCTTGACGACTAATAGTCAGAATTTCTTACACTCAGTTTCTAATAGTACTGACGGTACATTAAGATGTGGTGTGTTGTAAGATTTTAAATAATTATGGAAATTAGCTAAAATATTAAAGAATAAGCACTAGATATAACGTGGTAAACTTCAAAGGGAAACATCCATGGCCTCATGCCATAGGTCAAACAACTTGTATAAGAGATTTTGGTTGCAATGCATGTACCTCTCGTCGAATATCTTGGCTTAACCCTGATTCATATATAGTCAAGCATTGCTGATCTAGAGTCTCATGAAAATCCAAAAACTGTTCTGCATTAAAAATCCATCCATGTGGATCCTCTCTATTGAAACGCGGAACATCGAGCTTCAGAGTTAGCATAGGTTGCACATTATTGCCTCAGCCCACTAATGCCTTTTCTTGTCAGATTGTTGGAGTTGTAGACAATCCTGATACATCAATGACATGATTCCTCAAACTTTGCTCTAATCGACCTTCCATTAACATCAATTTCAAGCTAATTTCCTTGAGAATGTTGCCGAAGGAACTGAACTAATCATCATGCGAAGACAGGTGATTCAGGCAATCCTCAATAGCTTGTGACACATAGGCTTGGGTCTGATCTGCCATGGCTGACCTCCAAGTTTTCCTCTCAACGAGATCACCAAATGATACTGAAAATAATGCACAATTCGAGGTTGTGTAGAAAAGAGAAGAAGGAATTGAAGAATTGGATAGATTAAAGCTTTTACATATAAATATAGGGGAATTTGAATATCCCCTTAGCCTCAAAATTGGACACCTGTCCAGTAAATCCATTTTTAACACTGATACTCCTTAAGCCACGTGGGTGCCTTACGTGCCCTTTTAATTGATAAATCCTTCTCCTGCTTTGTTGATGTGGCAGCTATTCTGTATCATCATACTATTCCAAAACCAACATGTCGTTTGATTTTCCGCAAGTGAACGAGATCGTAAACAAGTAATATAGTAGCGTGTAGAGTGTCGAACCCACGAGGACTAAGTATTCAATCGAGTTCAAATTAATAGTAATCTTAGTCGAATAGCAAACAGATTTTGAGTTTTCTATACTAATCCCTAAATTATCAATTAAACTAATGAAAGTAAGTAAATGTGTTTTACAAATATGTGAGATACATTGCTAAGATGTCGAATCTCCATTGTTATTCCATTTTTAGTATAACAATTAAAGTGATAATTTGAAATCATTTATGTTGGTCAATGTTCCTAATTTAATTAAAGCCTCTCTCGATAGCGATAAAATCTATTCTTCTTATGTGACCTTTCTATCTCTCGATGAAAAATGTAAACATGAAAAATGCATTAACAAGTACTAGAACATATATTGAAACCATATAAAGCATAGATGTATATCTCTATCATCTATCAAACCTTACAATATTTATTATAATGTGCTTAAACCATAATGTCTCTCTCGATAACAATAAAATTCACTAACAATTCAATTGGTGATCAAGCAATTGAAAAGAACGATAAAAACGATAATAAACATCCACAAATCAAATCAAATTAAAGTCAAAATAATTAATTAAAAACTAAAAATATCATAACAAGGGTTCATCACATCCTAACAATATATAAAATTAGAATAACATATTGAAATTATAAGAAATCATATTTACGTGAAAAGACATAACCCAAATTTTTGATAAATTGAGAAGATGAAGATGAATCTTGAAATCTTGAATCTCTTCAATGGTTTCTTGATAAATCTCCACTTGTGTCTTTTTCTTCTTTGCCCAAAAATTAGGTTTGAATATTCACTTGATTGAATTCTTGCAAATCTTCTTCAATTCTCTCACAAAAAACTATGAATTTTCTTCATTTGATGATAATAATTGATGAATAATGGAGTATAATATGTACATGAGAATTTTTTTTTTCTAATATGTATTATGTTATTATGTATTTGTAGGATTCGAAAATTGATTGAAAATCACGTCCAAATTGACTTCCAAAATAGTTCCAATCGAATAAGGAAAGTTGCATTCGCGCGCAGATTTTGTCTCTGCATAACAATCAGTATTATGGCCATAACTTTCTCTTGTGATAACCAATGGAAGCGATTCAAAGTGAATTGGATAGAAAACTCGAAGGGTTACAACTTTGATGGAAATATAATTTTTCCAATTCAGACTTTTACTATACCAAAAATGGGTCTCAATTTTTGACTAAAAATCTGGAATATAACTTGTGCAATTGGACATTGATTGTGATAATATTTTGATCATATTCCATTCCTTTTTGAATTCAAATTTCATCCAATTGTCTCTTAAAAATCTTCCAACTCATCTTTTGGACCGAATCAACTATTGAATATTGCAATTTGATCTCCAAACTTTGGATTTTACCCTTTTCACCAATTTTCGCTTCTTTCTTTCAATTTCTTATCCAACGTTTGAGTTTTACCTATATAACATAAAATACATCAATTTATGATATATTTTGTTAGAAGAACTATCAAACATCTCTATTTTAGACCCCAAATAAGCATGTAAAATACACTTATCAAATACCCACAAAATTGAACATTTGTTTGTCCCCAAACAAAATTATAACTTAAATAACAATACACACACAAGCATGCAAAAATATTTGGTTAGACAATCTAGCTTTTTATCTAAGTATTTGAAATTACAGTACTAAATCTACAAACTGTTTCAAAGTCACAATTCCAAACTAATATCCACTCTTCCAATGTAAAACTGATGTGTGTGTGTGTGAAGAATTAAGTAGACAATCATGAATTTACAAGTTGCTTCACTTCCCGACCTTCTGCGATCAAATATATCCTTTCACCCCTCGTATGATTCACACACCCCCAAACTTATTCTTTTTTCACTTTTTCCAGTGTGTAATCTAAGGTTGAATTTTTCATTACTATCCTCACCCTCTCTAGTTTAGGTGGGCTCTACTAATTGTAAGTCAATAAACAAAGATTCTCCAATTATTTGATTGCTTCGACCTCTAGGACTAGACTAGGCTAATAATCACTCATCAAAAGTCAAGTCTTCTCAAATAAGTGTTTGTGTCTTAACCAGAGCATTTGGTGGGTCTTCTGTTTCATGCACCTACTTTTTTTTCAATTTTTTTTTGCACACTCTCTCCTTTAAGCTTTCTATATGACCCATGTAACGAGCTTTTGGCCGATAGCTCCCAAATAAGATGATTTTAGGGCACAAGGTTGTACATACCCTAGCAGGCTTAATGACTCAAGTCATGAAGGCTACGAAGAAATGTCTTTTATATATATTTTTACCCTGATTAGTGCAATACCCCTCATTAAACATGTATTCAAGCAAACTGACCTCCAACTTAAGATTTTCACCCAATTTTATCCCGTTAATATAAGACAATGCACACATAAGTTTTCACATAAGGAATCCCAGTTTACATCCATATCTTCCTATAACTGTAAAATATCCGAATTTACATCCGTATTTTCCTAAATTTGGTCTAAGTATCATTAATATATGATAGTTTTGGGTACAACATCTATGTTTAATTATATCAACCTATCAATTATATGAATCAACTCATAGCATCACATTGTCCAACTTAATTCTAGTGCACGTATAATATCAAGTTTTGCAAGGTTAAGTCTCAATTAGTATAGCATGCATCCTATCCACAGTCCATAAATCAACATCAAATCTCAAATTTAATAATCATTGTCGGCCAAATTATCTAACTTACATAAGCACACATCCTAAAACAAGAAAAAAAAATTTGTTGAAAATTTTCAATTTTTTAATTATATATTAAAGCAATAACGAAGAATAAACATACAAACCCTAAAAAAACACACGAAAAGTAAAAACTCAAAATTTTTTCCACCCCCAAACTTAAAACTGACATTGTCTTCAATGTCACAAAGCATAAATAAGAATATGAGGGGATGGGGAAGAAAATGAATAAATTGATTGACATCAAATGACATGCATGCTTGCACAACTTAGTATAATAGTAGTGCTAGATAACGTGACATACGTACTGGCAGTTAGGGGTGTAAGCAGTCTGGTTTTACCATTTTTGACAAATTTTCAAACCATTTAAACCGGTTTGAGAAAAACCCAAACCCAGACAAAATCATTTTGAATGGTTTGAAAAAAACTCAAACCTAAACCTAACGGTTTGGTCTGGTTTTAAATTGCCGGTTTTGCCGTATATTTTTTTGTCTGTCTACTTTTATGACATCAATTCATTGAATTCAATATATATTTATATCTTACTAGCAATAAATCTAAAACAAACTAAATATATCTACTACAAATTTAAATACCAACTAAATCAAAGTGAAATCACAATAAACTAAAATATAGTTTTTTGTTTGCCATTTTGGGCTAAAACGTTACGATAACGTTACAATACAAGTCTACTAAACTAACTATAAAGCCCAAAAAAACAATGATGTTCAACAAGATCTCGTAATCATCGTATGTGAAAAACAAAAATACTGATTAGACAGAGAGAATAACCAACCATAATAATAAATCAATTGTTTATAATATCTAAACATAACAATTACACAAGCTTACCGTTGTATATTATCAATTGTTTATAATATCTAAACATAACAATTACACAAGCTTATCGTTGTATATTGTTACGAATTCAGTTTCTCACATATACTTAAACATCAATTGTTGTCACACGTGATTCATAGTCTCCATTGTCAAACAAATGCATTCGTTACATCATCATAGTATTGGATACTAGATAGATAAGAGAATATTTAAAAATATGGTAATAGAAAATATAAACCACCTGCCATAACTTTCATTGAATCATCAAATGCTTCCACTTCATCTAAATATTGGCGCAACACTATAGGTTCATTCTTAATATGCAACCAATTCTTTCCGCATATACAAGCCTCAACCATCCTTGCACCTAATAAACTCCTAAAGGAATCAAATATCCGACCTCTAGTTGAGAATGCAGACTCAGAAGCAACTGTAGAAATTTGAATTCTGAAGAGGAAAATGGTTTTTGATAGATTAGGTTAGTCTTGAGATTATTAGATATAAATTATGATTATTTGGTGATAATAATATATATGTAATAGAAAATTATAAATTGACAAAAATACACAAAAATGGCAAAACTATTGAATTTTACATATTTGGATGAATTTTCATAATTTTTCATTATTTTTTTTTATTTTTATATATTTTTTCGCCGGTCCGATTTGGTTTGGTCTTAAAACGCAATTAAAATTCTCAAACCTAAACCAAACCGTTTTTGGTTCAAAATCATTTCGTTGACGGGTCCACATAGCAGCAAACCGACGGTTTCTAAAATGAGATTTCGGTTCGATTTTTCGGCTTGCCAGTTTTTGCTTACAGTCCTACTGGAAGTAGTGAAAATAGTATTATGACATGCTAGCAATAATGTGACATGCGTACTTGGTAGCAATAATATAATGCATATGCTAGTAATAATAATTTAATGATACAAAGATACTAGTATCACAATAGTCCCCCAAGTCTGAGTCGAATATTAATATGCTAGTCGAACTTTGACATATAAGCCACTGTGATGAAGTTGATGCAGAGACGAGACTAAATATATAAGCAGTTGTGATAATCTAATGCAAAGGCGATGCTCTGGACATAAGTTGCAAATGTGATGCTTTGAATGTGAGTAGCAGAGGCGATGCTCTGAATGTAATTAGCTATAATAAGCCGACATCCTTACATGGGGGCAGCACGTCCATGTCAAAGGCTTCCTCGAATAGCTTTCGAACTATCGGAGTCTTATAATTGACCTCTGATAGACGAGGTCTTACAACTTGACTTGATGATAGTAAGAGGCGATGTATAAAAATATCGCGAGGCAATATATAGTCATCTGGAGATGAGGGGAATAGACATAATGCGAATATCTCTCAAACCATCGGAGTCTTATAAGCGGCCTCTAATAGACGAGGTCCTACAACTTGGCTCGATGATAGTGAGATGCGAAAAATAAAGATCTCACAAGGCTAGAAATAATCATCTGGTGAGACAAGGAATAGACATCCCACGAATAGCTCTCGAACTATCGGAGTCTTATAAGCGGCCTCTGATAGACGAGTTATTACAACTTGCTTGACGATAGTGAGAGTCGAGGAATAAACATTTCGCGAGTCTATAAATTCTCATCTAGCGAGATGAGAAATAAACATCCCACAAATAGCTCTCCAACTATCGGAGTTTTATAAGCGGCCTTGATAGACGAGGTCTTACAACTTATCTCGACGATAGTGAGAGGCGATGAATAAACATCTCGCGAGGTCAGAAATAATCATCTGGCGAGATGGGGAATAAACATCCCGCGAATAGCTCTCGAACTATCAGAGTCTTATAAGCGCCTATGATAGATGAGGTCTTACAACTTGGATCGACGATAGTGAGAGGTGATGAATAAATATCTCATGGGGTTAGAAATAATCATCTGACGAGGTGAGGAATAGACATCCCACGAATAGGTCTCAAAATATCGGAGTCTTATGAGCGGCCTCTGATAGACGAGGTTTTGTAACTTGGCTCGACGATAGTGAGAGGCGAGGAATAAACATCTTGCGAGACTAGAAATAATCATCTGGCAAGACGGGGGAATAAACATCCCGCGAATAGCTTTCAAACTATTGGAGTCTTATAAGCGGCCTCTAATAGACGAGGTCTTACAACTTGGTTCGACAATAGTGAGAGGTGAGGAATAAACATCTCGCGGGACCAGAAATAATCATATGGCAAGACGGGAAATAAACATCCCACGAATACAGGAAAGGCTAATTTTGCTAGGGCAAACACGTCTGGCTAAGGCTATGTTCATGAAAATATGTTGAATTAAATCACCGCAAGTGTACGGTTCATTAACAAGTAGTAAAATGGATTTTGAGTCCAAGTATCGTTCCCATGAAGATTGATTAGTTCTAATTCTAATTACCGTGACCTTAACCGAAACTATAAAAATGAGAATATTTGTTTTGATGAAATTATAACTAAATTAATGATTAATATGCAAGTATGAATGAATTAACTAACTAAATGCAAATTGACGATGGATGTAAATTGAAGTGTTTTCTAATGTATGATGAGTGTACTAGGATCACGAATCCCTATGTAATATTCATTTTAAACCTAGTTCTACACCTTGACACACGGTTGAAATATTGAAGAATCACTGCTTCTAAATTATTTAACAATCCTTCTCGAGTAGAGTTAAACCTATTCAAATATGCGACCCGACTATATATCTATGACGGATGCAAAGATACAAGAATGCATGAGTTTTTATGAATACTTAAAGATTCAGATAAAGCATAGCGGTATATTTCTATTCCCTATTGGACCATATGATGATTTATATATGTCGACCATATTTCCCTTCTTTTGAATGCATGAAATAAGCTACCAAACTCACACAATCATTCTCGCATATAACTGTGGAGAAAAATAAATTCATATAAATTATTCAAATATCCCAAAACGTATTTTTGGTTGTCAAGAATGTAAAACTAAGAAATAAAAATCATATTACATAGTTCATCTAACCTTAGTACATAATTAATCTAGCCTAGTATGGTGGGAAGAAGAAAATCAGAAAAATAAATAAAGAACGACATCAACAATTCGATTCTTGAATTGGATCTTCGAGTTCTTGGAGTTGATCTTCGCGTTTTTGCCTCTTTTCTTCTTTCAAAAGTCTTCTCCCATCCCCTCTTTCATGTATTCTGCTGTTATGTATATGTAGGAGTCGAAAATAGGTTAAAAATCATGTCCAATTTGGTTTCCAAAAGAGTTCCAATCAAATAAGGAATGTTTCATTCGTGAGCGGATTTTTTTTTCTCTGCATAGCAATTAGTATTTTGGTCATAACTCTCTCTCCCGATATCCGATTGGTACGATTCAAAGTGAATTGGAAATCTGACTCAAAGGGCTACAACATTCTAGAATTATAAGTTTTCCAATTTGGACGTTTACAGTGCCAAAAATGGGTATCAATATTGGGCTAAAAATCTGGAATATAACTTGTGCGATTGGACATTGATTGTGATAATATTTTGATCATAATCCATTCCTTTTTTGAGTTCTAATTCCATCCGATTGCCTCCTATCAATCTTCAAAGTATCATTTCGTGGTTCAAGTCAACTATTGAATTTACAATTTGGTTCTCAAACTTTGGGCTTTGCCATTTTTCCTTGATTTCCTTTTGTTTCTTCCAATTCCTTGTTCAACCATTGAGTTTAACCTATATAACATAAAATACAACAATTTAAGATATATTTTATTAAAAGAATTGCCAAATATCGATAGTTTAGGCATCGAATAAGTGTGTAAAACGTACTTATCAGGCTACAATGATGCTCCTTTTTCTAGGGCAAATACTTCGAGATCCCACCTCATCCTTTATTCAAGGAACGAGGACTCCAAGATGCTACTTCTTCCTTTATTCATGGAATGAGAACTCTAAGATATCACTTCTTCCTTTATTTAAAGAACGAGGACTTCAAGATTTTACCACTTCCTTTATTCAAAGAATAAGAACTCCAAAATACTGTCTCTGATAATAACAAATCCACGAGTTAGAGCTCGCCTTCAATAATAATAATAATAATAATAATAATAATAATAATAATAATAATAATAATAATAATAATAATAATAAGATCACGTGCTGGGGCTCGCATTCAATAAAAAGAAAATCACGAAGGCTCGCTCGGAAATATAATTCCTTTAGCACAAATGAAGTTTGTAGTCCATCGACGATGTGATCAAGAATTGCAGTAGCACAGTTTCTTCTTTCACAATCATCGTTGTGGATATTATTTAACTAATTAGATTGTATATCGCTGCAAATTTAGCAAAGCAAATATAGGAATTTTTCCACCTCAAAACTCAAAATTTACCACTACTTATCATCAATGTTGAGGTCCTAGTAATAAAAAAATATTTACTTGGTGGTAAAATAATTTTGCAAGTCATCAGTCGATAAATATTGATGGCTTTAAAATGAAAGCATATGTGGCTTCCAAATTAATGTGATTGATAATTTTCAAATGAGCCTTTCGTAATAATAAAATCTCAAATTTCTATTTCATGCTATTTATTTATGGTAAAACAACAATAAATGGAGTGCCTCAGAATAATACCCACCATTGAGCAATAGACTTTTAAGTAGGGACATTCCCAAATCAACAAAAAGAAACAAGATGCCTAATCAAATCTCGCAAGCCTCTAATAGGAATTGCAATAGGCAAATACTACACAATACCCAATGAGCCCAAATAATTTAGATAATTAAAAGAAGTGGTAATTACATAAAACCATACTTTAAGTTTTTAAACTTCTAAAATCAGATTGGATGTTTTATATTTCCAAAATCAGATGTTTTATAATTAAAATTTATTATAATTAAATATACAATATTTCAAACCATTTTCGTATTTCTCTCCATTTCACAGATCTACCTCTCTCTCTCTAAGCAAACCCTACACCACCCCGTCACCGGCGACACAGCTCCGGCGTTGAGGCACTGGAGTTGGCGTCGCTCGATGCTACAGCCAATGGCGCGACCTCGTTGAGGCGCTACAGTCGGCATCGTTCGATGCTACAGCCGCGATCATGTTGAGGCGTCGCAGTCGACGTCCCTTGATGCCGGTGGTGCGATTGCGTTGAGGTGCTGCAGTGAGCGTCGCTGTTGCGCCGTCGCTAATCAAACGGGTACAATGTCGCCATCGCGACCCCGTCACTCTCTAATCTAATGACGCCGTTCTCCTTCCTCTACTCTCCTCTGTGTATCTATTTTTTTGGGGCGTTTTTGGTGGCTGGCGGTGGTGTTACAAGAGTTTGCTGGTAGTTTTGTGAACGGTACCGAGGGCTGCAATTTTATGAACTGTACTGATGCTGAAATTGATGAAGAAGTACATTTAGCAAAAGAGGTAGATTATGTTGTGCCGTGGGTGGTATTGTGGTGGTGTTGCACGGATTTGAAGATGGCGACTTCGATTAGCAGCGCCGGTTAATGTTGGGTTTGGGTTTTGGGAGATGACGGTCGATTGTTGGTGTGATATTATACCCTTTGAAGCTGATGGTGGGTGGTTGTTGAGATGGAGGTGGCTCAGAAAGGCAGGGTGTGGTGAGGTTTGGAGTTCTCGTCGAAGTAGGTTGAATTTTGTGGTTGGCCGGTGGGTGTGGGTGGACAGTGCTTGGTAGAACGATTTGTGGAATTCGTCAATGGATGTAGTGGTTGAGTAGGGTACCGACGGTTGGCTACGCAATTGTAGATGGTGGCGGGATCTAATTTGGATCTGATTTGTTGCTGAAAATGGTGGTGGTGGAGGCGATGACTGGTGGCAGTGGAAATAGAGGTGTTGTTCCGTGGCGATGGTTGTGGTGTATGTGACCAACTATTTAGATTAACTGTAACCTCAAAAATTCGACAATTTGTTATTAAAAATTAACACGTGACTAATAAATTTGAAAATATGTGATTAAACAAACAATCATGATGCGTTGTGACTTGTGACCTGGCCTGTGACTTGATTTGTGACTTGTGACCTGGGTTATGACTCTTGACTTGTGACCTGAGCTAGGACTTGTGATATGGGCTGTGACATGGGCTATGACTTGTGACATGTGATTTGTGACCTAGGTTGTGATCGTAAAAAAAACATGTTAACCGTACAAAAAAATATAACAGAGTAGTCGTTGGAAAAATCGACTACGGAACGGTCGCCGGAAAGTTCGTCGGAGTAGGGCGGTGATCGGAACGGTCGCTGGAGCTGTAGGGGTGGTGAAGGTGGGATGAATTAATTATATTATATTATAATTAAATATTTAATAATAAATTAATTTAATAATTTATTATTTCATAAATAAAAATTTAAAAAAATTTAAAAGAAAGCTGATTTTGGTAACTTTAAACTTGTGTTCTTATTTTTGAAATAGACTAAACTTATACTCTTGAATATCTAATCTTCCCTTAAAAGAAACATGGGGCGAAGAAAAAATAAATCTATGAGCCCAATTCAACATAATTTAAAAGGGGAGCCCAGAAAAGATTTTAAACTTTTGACCCATCATGGTTGAGTTTGTAAAGTTGGCCCAGGTGGCTAATGGAGTTGTTTGCCCAAATAAAAGGATGGAAGAGGTCCAGTAAATCTATCAAGAAAAATGAAGGGCATAAAAAGCTAGCAAAAGTAAAAATAACCTGCTAAAATTACTGGCTACCAAACAGTCCTTTACAACTGAACGGGAAAATCCAAGAGATTTAGGAGACACGTTTCCAATAAATGCATGGGACCCGACTCCCATGTGAGGGAGGGGATGTGGCCGGATAAACCGACATGTACCTCAAAGGATACATGTAGCAAGATTGCTATACCATATGTAGCAGCCTATAGTGTCATTTGTGGAAACAACCCAACCTCCATGTGAAGGAGGGGGTGGGGTCGGGTAAATCAAAGTGTACTTCAAAGGGTACAAATAGCATAATTCTATGGTGTAGCCCTCCAAACCAGAAACCATTTAAAGAAAACCGTGGCTTCCAAAACCACTTTGACAGAAAACAGTCGACAATAGTTGGTGGTCTATTATTGCCTCCAATGTCGATGACTATCGAAGGTTGTGATGCTCTCGATGAAGGTGGTCAGAGGCTTCATCTTGGCCAAGAAACTTCAGCCCAACATTGAAGGCTGCTTTTGGATTGACCGCTCTTATAGTCTAATTTCAATTTCTTTTTCATTTCTCCCTCTACTTGCATAAGTTAGCACCGTTGGAAATTCACTTCTACTGATTAGTAAATTTTTCTTCCATTTATACCCAGTGTAGATATTGGGAATGGTCCACCTCCATTTCTTTTCCTCATTTGTTAATTGCTGACTTTTTAATGCTGAGCTTAAAAGAAATAATGGATTCTCCATTGTGAACTTGGTGCCTGCCAGAAGTGCTAGAGAAATTCCTTTAAAATTTTGACCAATTTTTCTTTTCTAGGGAAAGATCGTATCCGCTTATTTGCTCCAAACCTTTTTTTTTGTTGTGTCTGATTTTTTTCAATTTCTGGTTGAGAACACTGCCCAGAAAATCATATTTTCCAATGGCTTTTTGGTACATGGTAGAACATGGTTAACGAACCGTTTTTCACAGACACGCCAATCTATTAACTTCAAAAAATATGTCAACAGAATCCCTTCCACCTCCCCTCCACATAGATTTCACCGGTACAATGGAACACTATGTTAAGAGGCAAAGGTCACCGGTCGAGAAAAATGTCCTGCAACTAACGGTCAAGTTAACTGTCGAACGAGAGAAAAAGAGAGTGCAAGAGAAGGAGAGGGGATTTGGATATGATAGAAATCATACCTTTTGTGAAGTGAAGCTCACATATATATAGAAAATGTAAATGGGCCAAGTGGTTAATGGGCCGAGCCCAAAATGCAAATTATTTAGTTTAATAAGCTCAATTCAATGAATAGTCGATGTCACGTAATTTATAAGTGTAACACCAACCATTCTAAATTGAATTACAATCGTTAGGCAATTAATGCATTTCACCATAAGATCTATGTGCTCAATGATAGGGTCTTACACAGATAACCAAAATATGAAAATAAGCACAAGTAGAATTATTCGCTCACATATCATAAATTAACTCAATTTTAAACATAAATTCATCATTATCCCACAAGATTACCCAACTAAGTGATACAAAACCGTACATATTTTTAGATTTTTCAAATGTTTCGATTTCATTTTTGAACTTCTGAAAAATTTTCAAGTTTGATGGAGTTCTTATATAATGTAATGCATAAAAAAGCACAAAGCTGACTCATAGAGTCGACTCTGCACCCAAACTTAAAGTTGAATTGTTTTCAATGTGCACAAAAATAAGTCTAAGGAAGAACAACAATGCTTCCCTTTGTTGTAACTTTATTGAAACTTAAATTTTATGAAATTGCCAAGATCTTCATCTCAAATCATCAAGAAACTGAATTAACGCGGAACATACCTTAATCAATTGATTTTTGACTTGAATAATGAATCTTGATCTATAAATCTTCAATTTGGTTGCTTCAAACCTCCATCTTAATTCCTGATTGTGGCTTTATGGATCTTCATCTTCATATGCTTTCTCTTGTATTCTTGTGTTAATGGGATGCCACAAAGGATGAGAAAAATCACACATGAATTGGGGACCACAAACCTTTATATATTTCCATATGTATTCGACCCATCGTCAAATACAAACCCTAATGGATCCGGTCTCTACACATATAGTCCGGCCCACACTTTATTTAGATGCTTAAAGTCTAATTACTTAATTCCTTATTAGATCACTTTAATTTTAGGCTTAACTTTTAAGATAATATTTATACACAATTAATTACATATGTCAGCCCACATGGCAAATTAAATAATTTCCCAACAATCTCCCACTTGGGCCACATATGTTACCTTATAAATGTGTATAACCTTATGAGCTCAAAACTTTTGCTATCATAACCAAAAGCATCTCCGAACAATCTTGTCCATTGATTACATCAACATAGGATCAAAGCGGTCTTCGTTATAAGTAACATAACTAAACCCATCAATGGTCACGTACATCAATACAATCAAATGACATAGATCAAGTGTGGATGTATAGCATGGAAATTACATATAATGTGATCTAAACATGCCTATTTCCAACTGGTCCTACCTTATTCCTTAATACCTTATGAGATCAACCATAAACTTTAATCAGAGTGGAACTGAACTGAATACTTTATTTCTGAAATGAACTGAAATCGCACAACCAAAATTATGTGTCAAAAAAAGACAACATCCAAAATACAAACTCCCACTAAATTGGTATATCATCAAAAGATGCAACACCCATGTGAGCATCATGCTCGTGAAAGACCTTGGGTGGTAGCCATTTAGTAAATGGATCCATGATTATAGAGTTTGTCCTTATATGTTTTATAGAAACCTAACCACTCTGAATTCTTTCATTGACACTAGGAACTTAATGTCCATAAACTTTGGCATCGCCATGTTCCTGTTGGAATACAAGACTGTTATTGTCACAAAATAACTTAAGTGGTCTTTTATTTCCATCCAAAATACGCAGCATAGTGATAATATTTTACAGTCAAATTCCATAATCAAAATCAGAATATCCAACGATCTCCAATTGGTCTGATTTTCCTGATTGTGATCATGTAATCCTTTGTTCTGTATAGATACCGAATAACCTGATGACTGCTTTCCAAATTTCCATTGCAAGTTAATTAAATATCTGCCTAGCATTCCAACAATGAATACTATATCCGGATGTGTGGTAACCCGAGTATACATTAAATTCTCAATTGCTAAAGCATAGAGAATTTGATGTATATCCTTTATCTTTAAATTTATCAATGGGGGATTAATTGAGACTAAAGTTGTCTCCTTTAATTGTAGGGGGGTGTTACTTGATTTTTATATCTGCATTACAAATCTTTTAAGGACATTATCGATAGAACTCTTTTGTGATAATCCAAAAATACACCAAGAACAATTCTTGTGTATCTATATCCTTAATACAAAAGATGCATCACAAAGATTTGCTTACTCCCATTGAACTTGTGATATCCACAATCATCAATTGAATGTATCTCGAAACCAAATGAGATAATTTGATAAAATTGTGATACCATTTCGGGAAACTAGCTTAAGCCCATAGATGAATTTCTTTAATTTGTAAACCATCTAATGTAACTTAAGATCAAACTATGTCACAGATGCTATAATTGTCCTAAAAGAGTTTTCGTAGAAACTAGAGAAAAATCTCTTTATGCATGACATCAATCCACTTTTTAGAATTATTCCTTTGCATGGCTTGATGAAAGTTGATTGATAAGTTCTTCTTTCATCAATCCACATCATCCTTATTTTCTTAGAGAAAGACTATAAAGTTATCCAGAATTGTCTTTCTTCTTTCATAGTGGATTTCCTTAATGACATTTGTTCTTGAGGTTGTTGAGTTTGTTTTTCTGGAACAATCTCTTGATTGTGTATGGGGGATTTTGTAATATTGTCTTGATCCGAAATTGCTTCTTGAACAAGATCTGGAGCAAGAATTTGTCCCTGAACCAAATTATTGTCAATTGCAACAGAAGGAATATATAAATATTCTTCATCTAAGACAAAATCATAACCTTATAACCTTATATCCCTTCACAAACTCTACTTACTCAAGAAATTGAACATTTCCCGTTTCGAAAAATTGACCTGATAGTGGGACCTTTAAAAATTTGTAACCCCTTAACAATTACTTGGAACTTTGTTGAGATTTTAAGCTGCAGTCTTTAGTGCTTATACCTAGGAGGATTCTGATGTAATGTGGGTAAATTCCACATTCCTCTAGGAATATTGCGAAAGGCCCTGGACATTGTTCTCCTGATTCGTCATATCTTTCATAATATTTACCACTATGGTAAGATTTGACTTGTTAAATTCTTTTACTGAGTCGATTTTGGAACTCAGTCTTGTATGCCTTGAACATGTCCAGTATTTGGGATTTATCATAGATCCATATAGGTAGCCATATTGAGAAAAATTCGTCTATGAACATAATAAATGACTGTTGACCATTCCAAGAAACAGAAGGGAATGATCCACAGATATCCATATAAATTAGTTCTCAGATGTCCGAAATCCTATTGGCACCTAATCTCCTTATGTTTGTTTGTTTTCCCTTAATATAATTTACTTAAGTCTTAAAATATCAAGGAAAACAAGAATTCTTTCTGATACAAATCTTTCCATTCTCTTTTGAGAGATATGACCTTATCGCTTGTGCCATAACAAAGTAGAATTCTCATTAGTTAATTTATGTTCAATACCACATGAATCCATATACAAGGTTTCTTTATAAGAGGCAATCGTATTAAACAAATATAGGTTATCATAACCGGATAAAAAACTGACACCCACAATATTTGAATTAAGAAAAAGATCAAACTGACTATTTCTAATTGAACAAGGGTAACCAAATTTGTCCAATGTAGAAATAGAAACCAAATTCCATCCAAAAAGACGGTACCGCAAATATCTCTTTCAAATTCAAATAATAATCAGTCTTTAATGATAACCTAAAGTCCCTAAAGCCTCAGCCTTAACTAATTTGCCATCGCCCCAGATAGATGAATCTTTCAGCATCAATTGGTTTTGGCAGCTCAGACAACCCCGCATAGACACACTTATGTTAGTGGTGATACCGAAATTTATCCACCAAGTGTGTCTAGGTATTGACATTAAAATTACCTCAAAACAAACCAAAGTGAGAAATGTACTTTTCTTTACACACCAAGCATGGCATTTTGGACAATCTCTCTTTATATATCCCAAATTTTTACAAAAGTTACAGCTAAATTTATTTCGCTGTTAATTTTGAACCGAACTGGATGCAGCTTTCTTATTCTTTCTTTTCTTGAACTTGTCCTTAGAGGTACTAGCCAAGTGAGCACTTTTGGTCCTTTCTTGCTTCGGCCTTTCTTCTTCTTGCACACAGTATGAAATGAGCTCATTTAGAGTCCATTTCTCCCTTTGACAGTTATAACTGACCTTGAATTGTGCAGGAAGAGAAATTAAAACCAGATGCATGAGTGACACGTCGAAATTGCGTTCGACTTTGATTACCGCAAGTGTACGGATCGTTCAAGTAATAAAATGGATTTTAGAGTCCAAGTATCGTTCCCACAGAGATTTACTAGTTCGATTTTACCTATTCCGACATTAACCGAAACATGAAATGTGATTGATTTTTATGACTAAATTGTAACTAAACTAAATGCAAACAATAATGAATTAATTAATTAAACTAAATGCAAAAGTTTGGAGAAAGTAATATGTGAAAAAAAATGCACTAGGATCCCGAATCACCAAGCAAAGTTCACTCTCAACCCCTATCTCACAATTTGACAACACGATGAATCGTTTGAAGAATCAATGTTTCTAACCTATTCAACAATCTCTTTCGAGTAGAATTGAACCTATCCTAGTATACCATTTGACTATATTTCTATGACAAATGTAATATATAAGAATGCATGTAGTTTTGTAAACACTTAGAGATTTACGTAATGCATATCGGTATATTTCTATCCTCTATGAACAAAACGACGATTTATACCTTGTTGAATTTATTTCCCTTCTTTCGAATGCATAAAATAAACCACCTAAACTCACACAATTATCGTGCACTATAATTACGGAGACGAAAAGTGTATATAAATCATTCAATAACCATCAAACGTGTTTAACTGTCAAATTGCAAAATAAATAATTAAAAGATCAAAATGCGAGGTTCATCGTAAATCCTAGCACATATAAATCTAGCTTGACATGATATTGAAATTAAATAAATAAAAGAGGAGCGAAATCACCAAAAATTGACCAAACGTGATTAATTCCAATTAAATGTTGCCAATTCTGCCTTCTGCGTAATTCTGTTTCTTCTCTCTGTTAATATATCTTTTGCAAGCACCAACAATTGAAAAGTCAACCTTCCTTGTTCTCCTTCCATCTGCCAATGTATTATCAATTTAAAAATCCAAGTTCTAGCATCATTCTTTCCAAGCTGCCTCTGTATGTTTCTCCTCTCCACTCAGCCACCAATCTCTCTAATTCTTCTGACGGCTTTGCGTGTATATATATTTTCTCTGTCAAAGCTACCGGCATCAACTTGGGAGTCCCGTATGTATATATAATTTGCGCCGTCTCCTCCCTTCTCTCCTCGGGTTCCTGTAGGTATATATATATATTTTCAGCCCGTGAACCTCTTTTCTTCTCCCCTACGGCGGCGGCAAGTCCTTTGTATATTATATAATTTGAGCCCCAGGACCTCCACCCAAAAACCCACTGTCTGCATGTGTATATATATATTCTATAGTGCACCAGAATTCCCAATTGAAGTCCACCAATCAGCCGCCCATCAATTCTTATTTTATTAGAAGTCCAATGCTAATTGAAGTGATAATCCTAATTAAACAAGTCCAGCCCAACAACTTTGTGTATCTCCAATTCATCCCATCTTTACAATAAGTGCAATTTAGTCCTTGAATTCCGAAAATTGTAGATTTCCTTCAATTTTAGCATTTTTCCTTTCCAATTGCTTCAAACGAGTCCTTAACTAAAAACAAAAGAAAAGTAACACAAATTAAGTAAAAATAAATGATTTGACGAGATGAAACCCAAGTAATATAACTTAAATAAGTGCACAAAATACACTTATCAATGAGCAAATCATCAGATAGCTCAAGCTTTAGAGCCTGTAAGTTTGAAGCAATATGAGACATTTCCATAATGTACTCTCGAATATTTCCTTTACTTTTATGCCTTAGTGAAACTAAGTATGCCAAAAGCTACTAGTTTCAGCCTTATCGCTCTTTGCAAAGCATTTTTTCAATATCAGCAAGAAATTTATTGGCAGTAGTTACATTATCGGATACAGCGCCCCTGAATGATTCTGGAATACCACGCTTCATCATCATAAGACTCATGCGGTTTGAACAATCCCACTTATCACAGTCCTTGTTTTCATCAACAGAACTTTTATTCGTAAGTGCAGCGGGTTGTTCAGTCCTTAACGCAAGGTCTAAGTCCATGCATCCAAGAACGATCAAAACGTTCTCTTTCCAGTCCTTAAAGTTGGTTCCATTTAGTACGGGAATGGAGTTGATGTTGGCAGATATTGTGGAAGTTGATGGATTAACCGAATAGAGAACTAATACTTAATCTACATGTTCACATATGAATCTATATTAAACAATTAATTAATTCAAATAATGGTAAATCCCATCACAAGAGACCGAGCACAATATTCATATTTAGTCTTTTGACAGAAACATCAACTTTTAAGTGGTACTCTTGGTGTAGTAATCAAATATTGACAATAAACCATGTCAAACAATAAACATATCTTTGGACCGATTTATTGTTCACATAAAATAAAACCTTATAATTGTCACATATTTATTACCACAGGTATGTAAATAATTTGGCCAAATATTAACCTTCCTTTGGGCCGGTCAATACCCGCATGAATTACGTACACACAACCTTTCTAATATTCCAAATAAATTAATCTAAGCAAGAGAGGTCACTTTGGTGACATGTTGTTTCAATCAATTCATTTAGAAAAATTAGTAATCCAAAAGAAATACCAAAATTTGAATTATAATTGTTAATCTTTAATTCTTTTATTTTATTTTGTAACTTTAGGGGCCTAGGGTTAGTAATTTAGAATTTTGGGGATCTAAAAATAATTAACTAGAACTTTAGGGGTCAATAATTAATTATTGAAAACTTTATGAGTCAAAAATTAATTATTCAAAAACTTTAAGGATCTAAAAAGTTAATTATTGAAAAAAAAAACTTTAGGAGTCAAAAAATTAATTATTCAAAACTTTAGGGGCCAAATTTTAAAAATTTAAAAACTTTGGGGCCAATTAGAACAAAATCAGAAACTTTGAGGCTTTAAATGCAAAATCAGAACTTTTAATGGCCCAAAAATAATTAATTTTAAAACTTCAGGGGTTGAATTATCAAAACCCATAACCTTAAGGCCCATCTTGAATGAACTTTAAACTTTAGGGGCTGAATAACCAAAGTTGCAAACTGTAGGGGCTTAAACATTAAAATTAAAACTTTAATGGTCCAAAAATAATTAATTTTGAAACTTGAGGGACTGAATTATTAAACCCGAAACTTTAAAGGCCCAATTGGATGAATTTTTAACCTTAGGGGGTTGAAACACCAAAACCTTAAACTTAAGGGGCTGAAACTTTAAAATAAAACTCTAATTTGAAATTGCAACCAGGGACCTCAAAACTTCAAATTTTCAACCCAAGTCCCCACCCCAAAATTCACCCAAACCCTAAAAATAACCTAAGATCCAAACCGAGGGGCGGCGCCCGACTGCGCGCAGAAAGGGGCAGCTCAATACGCATAACCAACTGATTTTACCAATTGTATGCTTCAAATACAATAAAAAGAGAGTAGAAGACAGTACTGATAGATACAATAATTTGAACAGATAACACCATCAAAACTCTAGCACTTTGTTGGTATTAAGGTGGCAGAATCATAATGATTATTCAAATAAAATCTTGCAGAAGGTATTGATTAGAACTTGGATATTTACATCTCCTTGAGGGGAAATAACGAGAATAAAAATAACCAGGATAGGCAGGACATTTTTTTTTTTTTATTCTTAAACGAAAATTCTTGAAATCTTGAAAATTAACCGAATAATTTTCAAATTTAATAAATCTAAATCCGAAATTATTAAATTTGAAAATCATGAAAATATACAAGAACCAAATTAAAAATTTTGATTCCCAATGATTTAACATGAATAGGCTTTGATACCACTTGTTGTAACTTTATTGAAACTTAAATTTTATGAAATTGCCAAGATCTTCATGTCAAATAATCAAGAAACTGAATTAACGCAGAACATACCTTAATCAATTGATTTCTGACTTGAATAATGAATCTTGAATCTTGATCTATAAATCTTCAATTTAGTTGCTTCAAACCTCCATCTTAACTCCTGATTGTGGGTTTATGGATCTTCCTCTTCGTATGCTTTCTCTTGTATTCTTGTGTTGATGGAATGCCACAAAGAATGAGAAAAATCACACATGAATTGGGGACCATAACCCTTTATATATTTCCATATGTATTCGGCCCATCGTCAAATACCAACCCTAATGGATCCGGTCTCTACACATATAGTCTGGCCCACTCTTTATTTAGATGCTTAAAGCCCAATTACTTAATTCCTTATTAGATCACTTTAATTTTGGGCTTAACTTTTAAGATAGCATTTATACACAATTAATTACATATGTCGGCCCACATGGCAAATTAAATAATTTCCCAACACCCTTGTCATACGATGATATCTAATTTTTAGTACTCGGTCCCTTATCCTCGTTTAGTCTCCTTTGTTTGGAAGTAGCATGAAAGCTTGTGGCAGCTTAGGCTAACTTATTTTTGATGACCTTGACTCTAAATTGCTCTAAAGATCCTAAAAATGTAAAAATAAGTCCTAAGCTAAAAAAATTGAAAATGAAAAGAGAAAATTGGGTTACCTGTCAATAAGCACTTGTTTGAAATCATTAGCTTTACTTTTCACAACAATCATTTCACAAAAGTTAAAATATGACTTTGGAGGCTTTACTTTGCTTGCATCGGTTGACATTAAACCATTTTCGTTTACCATTCTCATGAAAGTATGACTTGACTTTTACAACCAAACTCGAACTCAACTATGAAAGCTTCAACTTCCTCAACGACCTTAATCATAAAATCAACTTTAGAGAAATCATTGAAGTCAGAGGATTGTTTGATAGTTTTAACTTCATTAAATGTCACTTTTTCATCTTGATCCTTTAGGATTAACTCCTCCTTCTCCACGTGATCCTCTTCTTAATTTGATGCTTTCTCGGGTCGATGACAACCCTATCATCCAAAATCTGGACTAATTCTCACTCTTTGACCTAATGCTTGGAATGTATTACATCGGCTTGGTTTCTGTGTTGCTTGGAAAGGTGCATTGAGGTTTCATGATAATAATCTTACTATTTACCTAAGTTGATTCTCGAGGCTTTTCATAGCTACACCATCCACTATTGGAACTCTTCTCATCCCCATTGGTTGTTATACCAAGAGTAGTCATAGTGTCCATTTTGGATTATAAGTGTTATGAGTAGGGGCAACAACTTTGTGTGACCGGTGGTTTCCATATTTCTTCCAAGAGTACGAGTTCTTCGTTGACAATTGGTAGAGGAAAAAACAATTCCATGTGCAAGTCATCCTCATCAATTTCATGAAAGAAATCTCCCATTTCGTATTTTTCCATCCATTAATTGTCTTCATTCCTCGGCAGCAAATTTAAACCAAGAAAAAAATGTATATCAACTAAAAAAGGAAAAGAAAAGGATAACGAAATATAAAAACTGTTGATCCCAAAAAATGAACTCAACAGATGCCGTGCCCACTCTTGCTACGTCAAGTGCTGATCCGACACGTTTCTTCCAGAATAAGAACAGAGATTTGATTGTAATGAACGTGAGAGGCACTTTTCGGCGAGAGATACAAATGTTCAGACTCCGGTGATTGGGTTTGAGAAGCACTCGCGCTATCAACGAATGCGTGATCCATTTAACTAAATCACTCCTTTCGTATTGGAATATGTGGAAGGATAGATATGAAAATGTATTGTATATTCTTTGAATATCAACGTGTGTTCTTCCTTGTGTTTTGTAAAATAAAGCTAAGCATATAAATATGTTCTTTTCTTCTTGATTACCTGTCGTTCTTAGTACAAACAGAGGTTATTTATACTTACCTAGCCGACGTGGTGACCGTTCGATCACATCCACATGGCAACATCTCCTAGACCAAAGACTCACATCACTGTCCATTCATCGTATTCAATGTTTGCAAAGGGTCAGCCGTGCTAGTAATAGGCTGACACACTGACATATTAAAAGCTATAGACACTTTATTACAGACGTCCCATCAATCAGTTCTATGAGAATCTTCTAATCTATTGGGAGGTAGCGACGGCATTAGTGTGTTGAGGTCAGATTCGGACTTATGGACATCTGGTGCAGTTGAGATTCGGTGCTTGTAACACCCCGAGCATTTTAGAATAAAATTTTGTATTCAATTTTATGATTTTTAAAGTTGAGGGACTAAAATAAAGTATGTTTTAAAATTCTTGTGTTTTAAATGGGTCAAATATTTAACTTTTTATAGAGTGACCAAAAGTATATCAATTTTGGGCTCATTTTGTAGCTCGCATAAAATAAAGTAGATTGTGCTCGAGAAAATGTAAGTTTGAATAAGTTAAGCCCAAGTTATTTCAATTCAAATAAACGTATTTAATATGTATTTTTTATTACTTAATAATGTTTATTTGAAGATAATTAGCAAAACAATATGTTATTGTATTATCTAATCACAACTTTTGAAAAATACTGTTCCTTCCAACGTGCCGTGTATTTAATATAATTATATTGTTCAAAGTACACGTGATGATCAGTTTATTAAAAATTCTATCCTTATCAAGTTAGATAAACATGATTTTTATCACGGTTATACTATGACTCAACTACTATTTTTCCCCTATAAATAGTGCGCCCATATTTCACAATTGACCACACAGAATTTTACACAGCAGTTTTCATATAGAAAGCAGTTGTAATTCTAAGTATATTTTTATATGATCATTTAAGGTAAGATACTTTTGTGCAAGTTGTTTTATTTCCTTATGTTTTTATGTTCAGTAATTTATGCATGTATTGCCAATGGACCTTCGGGTTCGACCTAATGAGAAATGAGAAGACATGGGTATCTCATTTGGTCACCGATATACTCCATAAATGAGAAATGAGGAATGTGGTATGAATTGTCTATGTTATTGTTATATAATTGCATATGGGAACTGCACGTATCTTATTGGGTGTTTTTTAAAAATACTCACTCTTACAAAATTTTACAGGTTAGTTTAGGTCGATTGGATTTGTGGCAAGATGGTGCATCAGACTGCCAAAGGATTTCACCCTACAAGAATATAAAGTTTTATCGCTTTCCTTTTAAAATTTATTAGTTGTTTTGTCCAATAACAATAGTTGAGAATGCTTAAATTATTTTAAAGACATGATTTATGATTCATATTTAAATTTATGAATGTTTGTTTATTTAGAAAAATAGAATTTTAATGTTCCGCATTTAAGTACATGAAAATTATGTTTGGTAACACCTCAAGATGTATGAAATTTTGGGGCGTTATAGTGCTTTAGTACTTCAGACGTGAGGAGCCTCTGCATCACATAGGAGGACTTTAAGCAAACCTTCAATATTTGAGCTGAAAGGGACATCGGATAAATACAGTTTCGGCACTTGCATGTCTTCGGACAATGGCCACCTCTGTCGTCCTTGGCTTTGTTGAATCCCCTGTTGACTTTTCAACTGGCTCTACTTTCGGTTGACTATAAGGAACGTTTGGAAGTCTACGTAGATATGCTGTGTACGTAGCAGTCCGCGTGGAGTACTGACCTGGAGCCTCTGATTTTAGGGGGTAACAATAGTCTCCCAAGTCTATACATGGTTATTTATGTAATGAATGGACTTTCAAATGTCATACAATTTCTTGAAGATGATCTAATCTTTATAGACCTTCTTGCCAGCATCTTCCGAAGTGATTCGCCTAGCGATGTTGGTTTCCAGTTCATAGTGCTTTCTTTTCAGAGGTCAGAAATGTTTACCGTTGATCGAGCAGCCTCGGATTTATAATTAAGAGGAGTGTTATCTGAGTAATGATTTGTTTAGAGATATGACGAGTTCTCGGCGATGGCGTTTCAATGATTTGATGATGTTCGCTATTTCCAAGAAAAGGTAATCATGATGGCATAATTCACCGTACACGCCGCAGCTGCTGCATTAAATGAGCGATCATGGCTGTCTTTTCTATTCCCCATTCGTTTTATAGGCGCGATAAGGCGCGTGCCCTCGACACATTAATCTGAATCGTTGAATCTGAAGCATCTGAAGTGATGTGTGGCATCGATTTTAGCCTCAAAACATACGGTTGGATAGCTTAAACCTTGATCCGACGGCTGAGGTCAATCACCCCTACCTATAAAAGGAGATCACTCTCAGAAAAAATCATTTTCTTTTCTCTTACCTTTGCGTGAATTCTTACCCACTAGCTTTATCTCCCTCAGACTTTCCTCAAGTCCGTAAGCCTTCTTTGCATTCACAAGTGTCTTCCTCAAGATCCCTTTCTCCATCAGAATATCTCTGTAAGTTCTGTGAACTTTCATTGTATTTCACGAAGAATTTCATTTACATTTTCGGATCAATGGCCTCTTTTTCTTCCTCTTCTGATGAAAGAGTGGGCATAGATAGGCTAGCTGTTAGGCAGGGGATAAGTTGGCAAGTACAGTCGAGCCTATTAGGGTTGTTGAGGCTAGTAGGGGAAATGACACTTTCGGGGAAGGGTCAGGGAGTGAAGATGAAGAAATAGCCTGGGGGGCAGCAAAAATTTCTTCTAACGCTACTCCAACCCTCATTGCTTTCCTTAGGGTGAAGTATATGACCCTTTATAATATAGAACTTCTAACTCCCTCTCCTAACGAGCGAACCTGTCGTCCCAGGTAGGGGTGTGTTGCCATCAGTGAGTTCCTGCTCAAATCGGGGCTTCGTCTTTGTCTTCTCCTTCATCCTTTCTTCCGAGCCTTTTTTAGGCTATATGGGTTGGCTCCCACCCAGCTCTCTCCAAATGCCTAGGCCCGGCTAGTTAGGTCTCATATCCTTTGGAAGCAGACCTCACTGGGCTAGGACATGCCCCTTTATATTTTCCAAACCATTTTGCAACCTTGCGCATTGGGTAAGGGGGATTCCAGGGGTTGGTACTCCATGTGCCCCTATGCTCCTTTAGTAACTAGCCTCTCTACATCCATCAAGGGGTGGAAAGAGACCTAGTTTTGGGTTAGGGAGAAGTGGCAGGAGTGTGAGGGTGACACTGTTCCCTTTGTCAAAGTTCTGACCTCATACTCGAGCCTAGTGAGTGTCATTCCTTAACCTCTTCTTCAAATTTATTAAATGATCCTCCTTACTAACCGTAATGTCTGTGGTTTTTCAGGGATAATTGAGCGTTTCGAGCTTAACAGGAGTCACCTAGAGGTCCTTTCAGATGCCATCTTCGGCCCGTCACTTTGATAATTTAATTGTCCCCCAGGGATATTACGAGAACCTGAACTTGATGGCCTCCAATGGTATGAAGTTCGTGTTGATATTTTCTTTATTACATTTGTTTGTGTATTGTTTTATGTGCTTCTGACCTCTCTGCTTGTTCTTTATAGAAAATTTTGATAAGAGGAAACCCCCTACCCCTGATATGGCCACAATTCTGGCGGCTACAGTAACCTTCGACAGAAACGGGGTGAAGGGAACTTCTGTCATGGAGAAGCAGATTAAGAGTAAGATTGAAAGGGTCAGTAAGGAGGCTGGCTCTCAGGAGGATCGACCTCTTGTGCCCGACAGGGACAAGAAAGTAGCTGTGGAAGAGCCAAAGAAGAAGTTTAGAGTGTCTGTTACCGGGGTAGGCAGCTCTCGAGATATGCCCCCTCTACGATATGAGGTTCCTTCTGAAGAGAAGCTCCTGGTAGCCTCAATAGCTACAGTGCCTGGAGGTCAGAAAAGACATGCTACGTCCGAGCCGCAGGGGCAGACACCATCCAAGAAAAGGCCTGCCGAACCTACTACGTCTGAAAATTCGCAGGGAAAATCGGCCATCCTTGGTCGGCCTGATGAGCTTACGCCTGAAGCTCTTTCCCTCCTTCCTCCCAAAGTCCAAGCAGCATCGGTGACCTTTCACAAGTATTGGACTGAGAAGTGAAAGTCCTTTTTTGAGACAAGGGATGCGGTGGACGTCGTGGCTACTGCCTTGGTCCACTCTTCGCGATCCTACGGATTGATGATAGAAGTGGATGTACTCTTTAAAATTTTGCAGAGGAAGAATCGAGAGTTTGTAGGGCAGGCTACCAAGTCTGAAGAGGTAGCCAAGAAGACCCAAGCTGAGGCTGAAGAGGTAATGAAGAGGGAGTTAGAGGTGTCTGCCAAGCTTGCTACAGTTATGGCTGAAAATGAATCTGTGAAGAAGGAAGTTCATCTTTCTCGAAGTGAAGTGGCCGCTTTAACCAAGCGGGTGGAAACATCGGACGCCAGTAACAAGCTTGCTGCTGAAGCTCTTAAGAAGGTCAGCGAGGAGAATGCTGAATTGAAATGGAAGATCAGAGAACTGACCTCCCAGGTTACTGGTCTTACTGAAGAAGTAGAAACAGTTTGCAGCGACGCTGAGCTTCAGAGAAAAACGCTGAACAGAGTTTCCTGGCCAACTTTCACCTCTCCGAGCATTACCAATGCTTTGGCGCCTATTGGAGGAGGTACGCTTACAATGAAGTTATCGACTGGCTGGGGGTACATAACCGGGAGGTTCAGACTTTCGAATTAAGGGCTGAATTCTTGGAGAATGAAGGGGATGAACCTCGGACTTCAGTGGAGGAGGGTGATGTGCCAGAGTCTAATGAAGTAGAAGTTAACCCTGCTGAAGCTGGGGCCACAGTGCCTTTTGAACCTCCTCAGCCCCCACTCCCCTAGGCAGAGTTGTAAGGACTTCGTTCCATATTGTATTATCCAAATTTTCATGAAATTCATTTCCTTATGAAATACAAATCTTTCATTGACATCGTATGATTTTAATAATAACTTCTCGCATCTACCGCTACACTTCTTGTTTCTTTACTGCTGCTTGCGAATAACTTCTGGTACTTATTGACTTGTCGAATTCTAAAATTTAATGTACCTTAACAACATTGGGAATTCGAATTAGTCTAGGTCTACTTCCATATCACACTTGATTGGGGGTTCGAATGAAGAGTAGTATAGGTCTACTTCATAACCACACTTGACTGGGGGCTCAAATGAAGAGTAGTATAGGTCTACTTCATAACCACACTTGACTGGGGGTTCGAATGAAGAGTTATGCAGCTTTTAATTAACATGCCTTCCCCGGGGTAATAAAAAAGGAGTTGTGTTTGTCACAAAGTTGGATCCCTTGTGTGTATTCAGACGTCTTTAAGTTGGAAAGCTTACCAACTCAAAGGCTGTTCTAGCTCGAGATTTTTGAGGCTACTTAACTTGTGTAAAATGGAGTTTAACACCCCTAATGATGGTTGAGCGAACGTTCCATTCTCCTACGGTAAAGTTATGCGTGTATAGTTGGGGTACCAATCCACTAAAGTTAGGGTGGGTATGATGTAAAGTCCAAATCCCCCAAGTCCAGGTATAGACATTTATGTCGTGCATGGGTCTTCAATCCAGTAATCTAGGCCTCAAAGGGGGTAGGCAATATGTTGTCTCGGGGTTGCCGAGGCTGAGGTGAGCTTATTTTGAATTTATACACACATATATGCTCATCATTTAATTGTTTCGTGTGCTTTCAAGATGACGGTTGTGTTAAGATGATTTTGAGCACACGTCTGGCCGTTTGGCAATGAATTCCCAATGATGGCTGGCGATTGGGATTCGTGATACATTGATACAAAAAGAGGACCGTTTGAATTCTACGGTTGTGATTATTCTGGCTTTCATCCGACGGTTGGGACTCATTTCCTTCCCTTATAAAAGTGAGAATCTTGCCATTTCAACGCTTTACCCTTGTAAATGTTATTGTGAATTTTTACCATTTTCCTATAGTGTTTTAGCAACCAGTTTGTTTTCGAACGGATTTTGGGAGTATCTCATTGACATTGGATAGATGGTCCCCAAGAAAGAGTATCCTCACCCTGATATAGCTACCATTCTCAATGCTACTTCTCGAAGATCCTCTTCAGGGACCAGACGAAGATCAGAACATCTTGTCCCCCAAGAAAATGTAAACCAAAAAGTAGTCGCGAGAGTAGAGGGAGGGATCTCCCAAGAAAATCAGCCCACAATAGACAAAGGCAAGGGGGTAGCTGAGGAACCCTTTAAGAAAAGGAAATTGGTCCATACTAGCGAGTGTTCTGGTGGTGTTGGGACCTCCATGCCCTATGGGGGGAAGGGATTTTTAATCAATCGAAGCTGATGCAGGCTTTTATTGATGCTGCAATAGAGGAGCAGCTTCGGGAGGATGTTGATGAGTCTGAGGACACCACATCAGAGGCTCCAAAGAAGGAGTTGGAGAGGACTTCAGGGAAATTCGAAAACTTCTTGGGGTGTGATAATAAAATTACCTTGGAATGTCAAGGAGCCCTGGCCGATATTCAGTAGAGGAACAAGGCCTCGTATGATAGGCTAAATGCCACTGAGGCTGAACTGATGAGAGTTAGAGCAGAAACTGATGAATTGAGGGCTCAGAAGGTTGAATACGAGGCAAAGTTAGCCTATGCCTTAGCTGAGATTGAAATTATGAAAAAGGAAGTCCATGAGTCCCAATGTGAGGTGGCTACTTTGACGAAGCGGGTAGAGAGTTCCGATGCTCATCAGAAACTCACTGCCGAGGCTCTGGAACAAGTGAATGTTCGGCTGGCTGCTAGCAGAAGAGCTCGAGACCTCGCAAAAACACAAGTAGATTGGTATGCTAACGAATACAGAAAGTACTAGTTGGATGTTGTCGAGGCGGGTGAAATTGCTGTGAGGACTTATATCACCGATTTCCACAATACCGAAGAGTATCGACGCCTCAGCTCCTATTGGAGGAAGTACACTTATAATGAGGTCATCAACAGGGTGGAGCAATTATTTCCCAACCTTAACATTTCTGAATTATAGAGGGAGTTTATTAAAGACGAAGTGCCTCAAACTCCCATCGACGAAGACTGCGTCGAAGTGGTACTAGAAGTACTTCAAACTCCTGCTGATGATGATTGCGTCGAAGTGGTGCTAGAAAGGGCTCTAGTGGATGAAGTGGCTCCTGCCCCTATAACTGGAGTTCAAGCCCTTTCCCCTCCTCTAGAATAGGCATAGATTTACTCTGATTTTATTAGTTGTAAAGCTCTTCGAGCCTCCTATTGTACTGGTTTATTTGTTGAATACATATTTCAATTTTTCTTTATTGCTTCTAGTTTTGGTTTTGTCTTTACGTTGGTGCATTGTAGCAATAACTCAACTGTGTGTCAAGCTAATCCCAATCTTTCGTATCTCAGTGAATCTACATTTTCTTATCCTCGCCCTTATTTTAATATACTGTATCAAATGTTGACCCTCATCAAGTCGTGACTGGGTAAACCTGAGATAGAATGATCTGGATCTTAATAAATGGATTTTCAATGTCTATCTTTGGTGAAACATTGGGGCCCAATCTAGGTAATCATCATGTGTGTCCGCCTCGGAATTCAAGCGAGGTGGTCACTGTGGGAATGTCAACCTCTCTTCCGAGGCGCCAATGTTTCTAGTGAGGCTTTGAACTTCCTTTGGCTTTTGGGGTGACCTCATCTCAATCAAAGCTTTGACCTTTTCAGGGTTCGCTTCGATATTTCTTTGATTAACTATGTATCCAAGGAACTTGTCAGATGATACCCCGAAAACGCATTTTAAAGGATTGAGCTTCATTCGATACTTTCGCAGGATCTGAAAAGCCTTATCCAGGTGGGAAATGTGGTCTGTTGATTTCTGGCTTTTCACCATCATGTCATCCACATATACTCCCATGGATTTATCGATGAGGTCGGCAAACATTTTCTTAACCAGCCTCTGGTACATTGCTCCAGCATTCTTCAATCCAAAAGGCATAGCCTTGTAGCAATAGAGCCCCTTATCCATTATGAAGGAGGTGTGGTCTTCATCTGGTGGGAACATGGGGATTTGATTGTACCCAGAATAAGCATCCATGAAGCTGAGGAGCTCATGTCCAGCAGTTGAGTCTACAAACTGGTCTATCCTTGGGAGTGGGAAGTTGTCTTTTGGGCGAGCTTGGTTTAAATTCAAGAAATCGATACATACCCTCCACTTCCCATTGTGCTTTTTTACTAGAACTGGGTTGGAGACCAACTTTGGATACAAGGATTCCCTAATGAAGCCATTGTCAATCAGTTTCTTGACATCATCCTTCAGGGCTTCATATCTTTCGGGGTTGAGGACTCTCATTTTTTATCTGTGAGCCGTAGCTTTCGGATCAATATTCAGGTGGTAGCAGCTGACCTTTGGATCGACGCCTATTATGTCGCCATGCTTCTAGGTGAATACGTCATGGTTTTTGCATAGGAAGTTTTTCAACTTCTTCTTCATTTCATGTGGCAAATTGCTTCCCACCTGTAGACGCTTTGTTGAGTCTATACGGTTAACTGGGTAGGTTTCCAATTCCTCCATTGGAGCCATTTGAGGCTCGCAATCAATAACTCGGGATCCAGTTCTTCCAGACTGATTGGTTCCTCAGCAATTGGTCCTTTTTTAGGAGCTTCAGTCATAAGGATGTCTTTCCCTTATTCAGGGGCGATCCCTTGTCCAGAGGGGTCGTCCATATCAACGTCAGTAAAAATGATGTATGTTCTTGTTTAAGCTTTTCTCAGGGAGTTAGAGTAGCATTCTCTAGCTCATCTCTGATCTCCACGAACTGTGGCAATGCCATTTTCGGTAGGGAACTTCATGTACAAATGGTGGATTGAGGTGACCTCCCATAGTTCTTTTAAGGCGGGTCGTCCAAGCACCCCATGATAGGCGGATCTGTTATCCACCAAACGGAATTCCATAAAATGGCGAGCAATATGGGGTTCTACCCCTATCTCCATTGCTAGAGTGATCTTGCCCCGAGGGATAATACTTCCCTGTGAAACCACACAGGGGGAGCTTACTGAGGTAAGCTCGTGGTCGACTTTCATCTTGTCAAAGGTGGTACTAAACAAAATATTCGCCGAGTTTTCATTATCCACCAACATCCTTTTTAGGTCGTTGCGGGCCACGATGGCCCTTATCACTAAGGCGTCATAGTGAGGATAATGTATACCCATCATGTCCTCTTGAGTAAAAGTGATTGGAGGTGAGACTCCCCATCTTGCAGATTGATTTACTATGTAGCTCGCCATAGCGGGGTCGATCACCTCCCTGGCATAATTCTTCTGGGAGTTCCTAGAATCTCCACCCACGTGAGGACCACCAATGATCGTATCGATCTCTCGGATGGGCTCATATTTGTTGCCTGGGGGTATCGTTGCTGTCTCTGGCCCTCCCTTAGTTCCTCAATGTCATTATCCCTTCATCGTGGAGGGTCAGTCCTGTTAGGGCGACACTGCTCATTGTTCCAAAGCTATGTATTTTACCTATTGAGAACATTTTGGGAGAGAATCTTACAATGTCCAGGCAGTCCTCTGTCAGATGTCCATTGGACTGGTGATATGAGCAATATTGTGATGCCTCATTCCTATTTCTAGGATTGGCACCACGCCCACTTTTTGGATTTCTTAGGTTGGGCTGACACAGGCGCATTCCAGCGCTAGGGTTGACTTCTTCGTAGGCGAGGGTAGGTACTGAGTTGAGTGTAGTAATATCAAGTTCCTGTCCATGATTCATTGGGGCCTGATTATCCATCAAGTGGGAGGTGGGACCTCCACCCTTCACATTTATGGAGGTGGCAAACCCTGACTAACCCTATTCCTATGATCTTTCAGCTCCTCGTTCAGGATTTCGGCCTTATCATCTCTAATAGTGCATCATAGGTGGCGGGGTCCTTATTTTGCACGTCTCTCCAGAAAAGAGAGTTCATGTCTAGACCTCCTCTTAGGGCAATCAAGGCTTCCTTATCCGTGACTTGCACAGAATATGTGATTTCATCGGTAAATCGCGAAGTAAAACTTTTCAGCTACTCACCTTGCTGTTACCTCATATCTTGTAACCTTTGGATGGGTCTTTCCCCCTCTTTGCTGGTTGCGAAGCATTTCAAGAAAGTTTTCTTGAACTCTGGCCAACTTCGGATGCTCCCCTTTGGTACCTTGGAATGCCAATTTTTTTCCCCTCCACTTAAGGTTAAGTGGAAGGCCCTGCATTTCGTCGCTGGAGTGGCCCCCTTCAGATTCATACGTGTCTTGTAATTGTCCATATGTTTGGCGGGGTCGCCTCTCCCGTCATACTTTTGGATTTTTGGGAGTACGAAGCGACTCAACATGGGTGCACTCCTTATGGCCTTGGAGAAAAGAGAATGCTCATTATCATCATCGAGGTCACAAGACCTCTGAGGCCCATACGGGTTCTCTTATTCCCTTGGATTGATCAGGGGAGGTGGTTGGAAAGTTCCCGCCTCGCTCCTGGCTTGTTCTCGCCTTTCGCGCCTATTTCTAGGGGGACGGACATGAGGTACCTCATCGTCATACCTATTTCTTGGCATTCTTGGGCTTATCCTGTCGAAGACGCTTCCGGACCTTTGAGGTATGTCTTCCCGCAGCCTTTTCGAGGTGTGATTGTTTGACAAATCCACTTCGTCCTCGTCTTCCTGAGGAGCTTCCATCCCGTAATGGCGATGTCCCACCATTTGACTTTAGACCTCCTCCTCCTCGTGGTAATAGGCTTGAGCGTCTGGGAATACGTCTTCGGGGGCTGTATATTGAGGAGCATGATAGCTTCCTTGTTCTTGTATGTGTATCAACATTTCATGCATAGCTTGGTTCAACTGAGTGATGTTCATCATGTTGGCAGCCATTGTTGCCATTTCTCTAGTTAACCTGGCTGCAACTCCACCTCCGTCCCTGGGACCTCCTCTTTTGCGCATTGGAGGTCTTGGTTGGGCTACCGGGGCAGCTTGTAAGGGTTCTCCTTCTTCAGGGTATTCCCTCATCCTTCTAGGGGCATTTTCGTTAGTAGAACTCATTTTTAGTTACGTGATGTATGACTTGGTTTCCTTCTTCAGGGGTTTCAGGTCTTGCTGATTCCTTTTTGCAAGGATATTCCTTTTTCAAGGATAAGAAACTTTCTCGGAAAGGTATCTTTTTCTTTTTCCACGCATGTTTTGTGGTTAAATGTTAGATTTCCCATAGATGACGCCAATCTGTTGACCCTAAAAAATGAACTCAACAGATGCCAGATCAGCACTTGACGTGGCAAGAGTGGGCCCGACATCTGTTGAGTTCATTTTTTAGACAGATGCCGGGCCCACTCTTGCCACATCAAGTGCTGATCCGGCACATTTCTTCCGGAATAGGAATGGAGATTTGATTGTAATGAACGTGAGATGCACTTTTCGGCAAGAGACACAAATGTTCGGACTCCAGCGATTGAGTTTGAGAAGCACTCGCGCTATCAACGAATGCTTGATCCATTTAACTAAATCATTCCTTTCGTATTGGAATATGTGGAAGGATAGATATGAAAATGTATTGTATATTCTTTGAATATCAACGTGTGTTCTTCTTTGTGTTTTGTAAAACAAAGCTAAGCATATAAAGATGTTCTTTTCTTCTTGATTGCCTGTCGTTCTTAGTACAAAGAGAGGTTATTTATACTAACCTAGCTGACGTGGTGACCGTTCGATCACATCCACGTGGTAACATCTCCTAGACCAAAGACTCATATCACTGTCCATTCATCGTATTCAATGTTTGACAAAGGGTCAGCCGTGCTAGTAATAGGCTGACACACTGACATATTAAAAGCTACAGACACTTTATTACAGACATCTCATCAATCAATTCTATGAGAATCTTGTAATCTGTTGGGAGGCAGCGTCGGCATTAGTGTATTGAGGTCAGCTTCGGACTTATGGACATCTGGTGCAGTTGAGCTTCTGTGCTTCAGTACTTCGGATGTGAGGAGCCTAGAGGCATCACATAGGAGGGCTTTAAGCAGACCTTCAATATTTGAGCTGAAAGGTACATCGGATAAATACAGCTTCGACACTTGCATGTCTTCGGACAATGGCCTCCTCAGTCGTCCTTGACTTTGTTGAATCCCCCATTGACTTTTAAACTAGCTCTGCTTTCACTTGACTATAAGGACGCTTCGAAGTCCACGTGGATATGCTGTGTACGTGGCAGTACGCGTGGAGTGCTGACCTGGAGCCTCTGATTTTGTGGGGTAACAAAAACAAAGTTAACCAATAAATAGTCCCTATCAATGTAGCCAAAAACTAATCAATTTTACCCCGCAAGTGGACATATCATTAGCAATAAATATAATGGTGAGTAGAGTATCGAACCCACGAGTAATCAATATCTTCGTATTTTACTTTAATTGAAACTTTCTCTGATTCAAAACACATTTAATTAATTATTTGAATTTGATTTTAACTATATCCACTAAAATAAGAATTTATAGCTAAGAAAACAAAGTCTTAGAATTAACTGAGTAAAAAAGTACTAGAATCGCGAATCCATCATTGGTAACCCACTTTGATCCTCAACTACTAGTTGATAATCAATTCTTGCATTGGATAAAAAATTAATTATCCAATTATAATCAATAGCCTCTCTCGAGGTCAATCAATCATCTACTTATTTGAGAACTTAATCATCTATATATAAATATGTATTAAATCACAATGATCATCACATAATGATTTAATAGAGCATAATGATATCTCTATCTATTATATGATCCTATATTGTTTATTACCATGTGATGATTTATATCATATATATTGAAATCAATATAAATCATAACACGTTCAAGTTGTGGCCAATCATCAAAATGAAGTAGGAGAATAATACACGATCAACCTGGAAAGCAACAATAAAACTAAAAATGAGCAATTAATTAATTAAAGAGTTAACAAGATTTCATCTTTAACCTACTCATAGAAGGTTTAGCCTATCATATTTTGATCATAAAAATACAAGATGAGGAACACAAAACCTGTATAATTTATAATTAAAGTGGATACAACCATTAATCTTGAATGCTTCATCAATATTGGACGACAGATTCTTCTTCTTCAAAAGCCTTCAAATCCTACAAGAATTTCTTGTAATTTTTCTCCCAAGAAAATTGATTTTTTTGACGTGGAATTTCTTTTCTATTAAATTATATTATTGATATTGATACCGCCCTGTTCTTGACCTAGGTTTTCTCTTTAGCCCTCAAGATCCTCAACAGTCGTGCCACTCAAATACCATAAGTTTTCATACTTTAAGTTCAAAATTAAGATATTTCTATTGGTCCGACAAGCTGAGCGATCGCTCAAGATGAACGAGGGATGGCAAGCAAGTCTACCCGGACATCTAATTACCTTTGGGGATGGCCACCCTCTCCAAGTTTTAGTGTTTATAAACTTTTGTCCCGAAGTTCTGGTTTGTTAACTTTTAGTCCCTAAACTTTTCAGAATTGAAATTCAGGTCTTTGAATTCTCAATTGTGTCCACATTGGTCTTCCAAGTCCCAAACTCATCCACTTTGGTCCTTCAACTTTTAGTGTCTTCAAATTTGGTCTTCCAAGGTTTCGAGAATTTCAAGTTGGTCCCTAAAAAGTATAATTTAGTCCCCAAGACATGGGAATTCATCAAATTAGCACTTTCAAGCTTCCAATCAAGTTTAAAATTTTCATTACCTATTCAATTCCATCATATAAGCTCCAATTATGCTCAAATTCTCTTTATGCTTGATTCACATCCCATTTGGGGTTTTCACCTATAAAAATATTATATATTCTAAATTAAGTAGAAACACAATCAAATAATCAAATAGTAAGGCCTATTCGGTATGGCTTTTGAAAGACTAAAAGTAGCATTTGAGATCCAAAAGATACTTTTGGACCCGTTTGACTAATTTTGTAAAAGTGCTTTTGGTAGTTAGAAGAACTTTTAGAAGAAGCATATCTAATGTGGTTTCATCAAAAAGCACTTCCGAAATAGGAATCTCTTTTAAAGATTAGTTTTTAAAAAACAAAAAATTAAGGGAATTTCCTCCAAAAATTGTTTTACAGAAAGCAAAAGTATAAGTAAAAGAAAAACAAAGAGTCACTCCTAATGGGCCCTAAGTAGATTTAAGAGCCTAAATAAGTTGCAAGATATACTTATCAAAGAGAGTTGACCCTTTTTAACAATAGGGGTTGGAATCTTTGCTCAGACAAATATAGCCTGTACAAAAACTACGGATAACTTTTTCTAAGAAGCTTGAAATTGAGATTCGTAAAAGGCATTGGACTTGTGATAAAAAATATTTGATATAGGGTAATTAGCATATAACATCCCTACCTTTCACTATTATTGTGAAAAATGTCCATACCTTCCATTTTTGGCATTTTCATCCTTAATTACACCTTTGATTATGTAAAATGTCATTTTCATCTAATTTCTCTATTAAATGATGGGTATTCTCATCATTTTCCTCTCTTTCTTATTTGAATTAATTTTCTCCTCCATTTCTTCCTCTGAAAACTAACTTTTAGTTTCTTCACTAGGAATTTATCTGCACACAAATATCCAACTATTGAAGTATCCAAGATTCCTAGTCATCTCTGTCAAAATTATTGATTTTTGAATGGTGTAGTAAAATATTATCAACAACACGCCAAGGAACATAAATTCCTAGTGAAGAAACTAAAGATTAGTTTTCAGGGGAAGAAATAGAAGAGAAAATGGGTTTCAATGGGGAATAAAGAGGGAAAATGATGAGAATACCCTTCACTTAACAGAGAAATTCGATGAAAAAGGATAAAAAGACCTTTTGCTCGAAGGTGTAATTAAGGGTGAAAATGCCAAAAAATGGAAGGTGTGGATGTTTTTCACAATAATAGTGAAAGGTGGGGATGATATATATATACTAATTATTCTTTGATATATTATATGCTACTTGGAGAGTTCTTTAATAATCTTGGACTCTAATTTTTCATGTGTTTTTTGTATTGGTTCATAAGTATCGACCCTATATCCCTAGGTTCAATATCTGGAACCTCCTTTTTGTAAACTTTTTACCTTTGTAGGCCCTATTTTGATAGTAGTTATCCTTACATGTAATTCATAAGATCGTCATTGATCACTTTGAATTCCAAGTGGAGGATCTATATGAAATATGGAAGAATCAAGACTTGAATGTTAGGATAGGCAGAGGCAAGTAACAATTCATTTATACTTTGTTATTATATGTAAATGTACCATTGGTGCAATGTATATATATTATTATATTATCGTTGAATATCTATATTGGATGAGGTAGTCATGACATTTTTGAGAATTTACTTAATCATGCACAATGAAAAATAAAATAATTTCAAATCTCACCAAGGATCTACTTTGTGTTTAGATAGAAATTTGATTGGAATTATACCTTTTGTAGATTCTATAAATTCCTTTGCTGATCTCGGAAAACAAACAATCACAATCTTAGATCCACAGTTGCCCAATTGTCCAGCCTTCAATGAAAATCTGCATAGAAAACAAGATTGAGAGAACTAGGATTTTCTTTTCTCGTGCTAGTAAGAATATAATTGTATTGTGTTCTAATTTTTCAAACCCTAGCAACCTATTAATAAAATTCGAAGTGGGTTTAGTTCATCTCTTAAACTTAACCCAATCCAATATTTAAATAATAACATTAATTAAATTTGGTCCATGAAATAACTAATCAAATTAATTAATCAAAATAGATAAATTAAAATACCACTTTTTCATTTATCACCAATTAACATCCGTCGTCCAAAATTGACATCTAGCTACGTGTTAGGGTAATACATTTGACGAAAAATGTCATGTGCCATGACAAAACCAAACTTATTTGTTTACTGTGAGACTATAATCTTTTCATCAATATGATCCGATCAATTACGAGATATGGATATGTATCAATCTCAATTATCGATCATATCTTTCATCCCACTATTAAGTCAATGTAAGTCGAAAATTATTTTTTGAATTATTGTACACCTTGGCCAAGGATTTCATCATTAACTTAACTGAATGAAATATAGATCATAATCTTTTACTATCTAAGATTGACAATTCCTTTATTGATCATTCACATCTTTCATATGATTCTTGACATATCCGAATGATGCCGTATTAGCGACCCTTGACAAAGTAACATCCAACTTCACCAAAGTACAACTATCATGACACTCAGATAGTTATCCATTTGGAATCTACTCGCGGGTATCCAATGTTTTGTTCTATAACAAAATATCCACGTGTTCATTTAAGTTTCGCTACACTTTAGGTTGTGAGATAAACTACTTACTTCATGAATAAGAAATGTCACACATGATTATCTATCCTTATTTCATTATTACTTACAACTACGAATGATTTAAGATTCAGTCATATGTAATTTGTATCTCACAATCACAACTTCTTATGATTAACAAATTACCAAAACTTGAATCTACAGATGTTATTAATTAATTTATTAGAATATTAATTAAATTAAATAATAGATCTACCATAAATGAAATGCATCAATTATTTATTTAAGGTATTTATGTCCAAAGTTGATTGAATCTGGGGCATAACACTTACAAACTCTCACTTCCACTAGATACAATCACTTGTGTATTTAATATTATAAGAGTCTTATGACAACATGTTTGTTCAGTGACATCTCTTTGTCAATTGATCTGCAATTTAATAACTTATGAGAATTCGTTCTTTTTTTTTTACGTCATTTCATTGTATTATATTTCGATATGAGATGATACCACCTTAACACATTTTTGGATCATTGATGAGACTTTAGTTCCTTCACTTGCACAATGACTCCATTTTTATCCCAATGCAGGAGCACGTGATCAACAATGTTAGGAACTACTTCAAGTTCATTGATAGACTTCTTGATCCAGAGCACAACCTTTGTTGCTTTTAAAGTACTGATGTATAAGGCTTCTGCTATTGAATCAACGATTACTTTCTATCAACACACCGCTTAAGAGTAAACCAATATCCTGATTGAAATTGTTATCATTCTAGTCTGACTAGAAGTTAGCATCAATGTATCCATGAACTCTCGGTTCATTTTTCTCCATATAAAATCTTAAGTTGCTTCTCTATATCTTCTAGATCTATCTCTATAGATCAAGTTATTTCTCACATATCTTTCATGGATATTTTATTTGACAACGACAATTGCAATGTTTGAAACATAAGGATGTCATTTTCTATTAATATGTTATCTAAATATAATATCAGAAATATGACAACGCTCCAACTATCTTCTTGTAAACATACGAGTCTTCATTTTTGATAAAATCAAAAATTTTGATTTTCTTATCAAATCAAAGATTTCAGGTCCAAGAGGGTTGCTTCAATCCATAAATGGATTGATAAAACTTGCGTATCTTAGAAACATATTTAGGTTCAAAACCTTTGAGTTGTGTCATGTACATTTCCTCTTGCAAGTCCCGCTAAGGAATGCAGTTTTGACATTCATTTTCCATAATTCATAGTCATTGTATGCAATTATTACAAGCAAAATCCAAATGGACTTTAGAATGACTATAGGTTAAAAGGTTTCATCAAAGCCAGCTCCTAGTATTTGGTTATAATGTTTTGCTATTAGCCTTTCTTTGTAATTATGGATATTTCCATCTATGTGGACCTTTTCGTGTAAACCCATTTACAACCAATGGGTTTTATCCCATCAGGTTGGTCGATCAAGGTCTAAACCTTGTTCATATACATCGAATTCATCTCGAATTCCATGACCTCTGCCATTTTTTTTGAGTCAACACTTGATTTTATTTTTGCGTAACTAGTAGGTTTATCATCCTCGATTAGTAATACTTGAATAGTAATCATGGATTCATACCTTCTAGAAAGTCGAATGATCCTACAAGATTTACTCGGAGCTGACGTGTCCTCAGGATTCTCCACTTTCTGATCAAGAGTATGTCTCTCAGCAGATATGGGATCTGACTCAGGTTCATCTACTGGTCAACTATATCTGTGGATTCTTGAATTCCTTTAAGTTCTATTTTGCTCCCACCATCCTTTTCTAGAATGAACTATTTCTCTAGGAATATGACATGTCTTGAGATGAACACTTTCTTTGCAACGAGATTATAAAATTGATATCCAATTGTCACTTTTGGATATCGCACAAATATACATTTATCGGATTTAGAGTCTCAAGCTTATCCGATTCAGTGCGCTTCACATAAGCGTCACAGTCCCAAAATTTCATATGAGATAAGTAGGACCTTTTGCCTTTTCATAACTCGTATGAAGTTTTGTCAACCGTTTAGATGGGACACGATTTAGTGTATAGCACGCAGCGATTAGTGCATGACCTTAAAACTATTTTGGGAGGATTGTGTGGCTCATCATTAATTGCACTATATCTAATAGTGTATGATTCCTCTTTTCATATATACCATTATGTTGCGGTGTATACAGTGGAGTCCACTGTAAGAGAATCTCATTCTCTTTTCGATAATCTAAAAATTCACCCTTTAAGATATTCTCCACCTAGATCAAATCTTAGTGTGAGAATATATTTACTTAATTATTTATCTATTTCTAGCTTGAATCACTTGAACTTTTCATGAGCTTCGTGCAAGAATCTCATCAAGTATACATGACTATTTCTGAAATAGTCGTCAGTAAAGCTCATCTAGCAGCAATTGACATAGGTCTTTATACATCATTATGTATTAGACCTAGTAATTGTGCAGATCTTTTACCTTTTCAAGTAAAAATGAGATTTGGTCATTGTGCCTAACATGCATGATTCACATTTGTCAAATGATTCAAAATCGTTTGGCCTAAATGTACATCTCTATGTAAGTTTAGAATTGCATTTTTATTTATGTGATCAAGTCTTTAATGCCAGATATATGTGTTATTCATACTATCACATTTATACCTTTCAATTTCTATAATCATTAGAGAATCCCTAGTATTAGAATATAAATGTTATTTTGTAATTTAATATAATCATTAACATCTTTTCAAGATAAAAGGAACGACAATTATCCTTAACATCAAAATAATTCAGGTCCAAACAAGAAATTCAAATAATGTTCTTGGTAATGGTGAGAACAAAATAACAATTTTCTAATTCTAATACTAATCCTAAAGGCAATGGCACCTAAAGGCAATTGCAAGAAATATACTCCTACAGGCTATGCATCAACTTTTGCTCATTTTCAACGTAGGCTATGATACCATTGTTGTGAATATACTTAATCATGCACATGGGAAAATAAAATAATTTCAATGCCCACCAAGGATCTTCTTTGTGTTTGATAAAAAAATGTGATAGGACTTTTTCGCAAACTCATTTGCTGATCTCGGGACACAAACATTCATGATCTGCAATCCACGTCTGTCTAATAGTTTAACCTCCAATGAAAATCCACACAGGGAACGGGATTGAGAGAACTAAGGTTTTCTTTTCTTGTGTTAGCAAAAATATAATTGTATTGTGTTCTGAGTTTTCAAACCCTAACAGCCTATTAATAAAAGTCGAAATCGGTTTAGCTCGTTTCTTAAATTTAACCCTATCAAATATTTAATCAATCCAATTATTAAATTTCGTCCATGAATTAATTAATCCACTTAATTAATTCGGCCCTATTAACAAGCATACAAATTAATTAATTCTCAAACACTTGTTAATTAATTAATTGGTTAAGCTCTTTCTTCTAGTTCTCATTTTGTGTGTGACCAATTAGGTTCCCGATCACAATACCTAATGATATGAATTATTATTTTGATCTAATCAAAATCGATAAATTAAAATACCACTTTTTAGTTTATCATTAATTCATATCCGTTGTTCCAGATTGACATCGAGTAATGTGTCAGGACAATACATATGACGAAAAATGTTACATGGTATGACAAAACCAAACGTGTTTGTTTATTGTGAAACTATAATCTTTTTGTCAATATGATCCGATCAATTACAAATATGAATGTGTGTCAATATCAATTATCGATCATATTTTTCATCCCACTATTAAGTCAATGTAAATCGAAAACTCTTTTTCGACTTATGATTACATCTTGGCAAAGAATTTCGTTATTAAATTAATAGTACGAAATGTAGATCATAATATCTTACTATATAAGAGTGTTGATCCTCTATTGATCATTCACAACCTTCATATGTTTCTTGATGTACTTGAACGATGTCGTATTAGCGAACCTTGACAAAGCAACGTCCAATATTACCAAATTATGACTGTCCTCATATAAGGTACTATGATAACCCCAAGTCAAATGACCAATTCCACTTCAGAACGTTAGAAATTAACCACTGACATTTAGATAGTTATCCACGTGGAATGTTCCCAGTGGGTCTCCAATGTTTTGTTTTATAATAAAATATCTACGTGTTCATTTAAGTGTTACTACACTTTAACTTGTGAGATCAGCTACTTACTTTACAAGTAAGAAATGTCACACGTGATGGTCAATTCGTAATAACGATGTCCATATCTCGTTATTACTTATGATCACGAATGATTTAAGATTCAGTTATATATAATTTGTATCTCACAATCACAACTCCTTGCGTTAACTAATTACTAAGACTCGAATTTACGGATTCTATTATTTAATTTATTAGAATATTAATTAAACTAAATAATAGATCTGCCATAAATGAAAAGCATCAATTATATTAAAAGAGTTTATATCCAAAATTGATTGGACTTGGGGCATACCACTCACTTACAGATATAATGTTTATAATGTATATAGATTTTTATTATGATACTATCATATGTCATTGAGAGTTATAAATGGAACACGAAATATGCCATAACATTCATATGCACGATCTTTGCATGGACCTAGAAGACATGGTCCTTCATAACTTATAAAGAAGAGATAATGAGAGCAAAAGTAAATATATGACTATCAGATATGATATTTGAAATTAGAAGATAAGAATAATGAAATTGGGATTATCCTACGGGTCTATCGTACACCAAATCTTTTTAAATGTATATTTATTACCTCCCTAACATACCACATGTTTTTTCTTCTTTTTTTTTTTTTTTTTTTTTTTTTTTTTTTTTTTTTTTTTTTTTGTGATAAAGGATATGTTAAATTCTTCTTTGTTAGTTATTCTATGTGAGTTTTGTTTCCTTGTACTTATTATTTACTACATCGATATGCTTTCAAGTGATAGAATACAAATTTATTAGAATGATGCTTAATCTTTGGTTGCGATTATAAACTACAATAACCTTATGTCTTGACTTAATATAGTTACGCATCTTGAAGGTTGGGTTGTCATCTTCTTCAAGACGACTCAAAAGTCCAAGATCTTGTTAAAGTAAAGAATCATATTACACGATCCTTTTGGAATACCAAAGATTTTGGGAGTTTAAATCTTCACCTATGAAAGAGGCCTTCTTTTCACCTCAGTATGTGTAGGAATGGATGGGTCGCCCATGTGGATTGACCTGATCCAAGTAGAATAATGCAGGTTGAATTGGCTCTTTGTTTGAACTATGAATAATTTTCCACCACACATAACTACCACATGCATACAATAACTTCCAAGACGTGTAATTCACGTTAGTGTGGAAGTTGAAATTTACATCTCTTTCTCACAAGAAAAAAAATGAAAAAATCATATGTCAAATGGTGAAAAATTTTAAAAGCAATATATCGCATTTTTGGTGCATTCAATCCTCTTGGAAAAGAGCATTCAATCATCTTGGAAAAGGCATTTGGATTGCCAAGGAACTTTTTTCAATATGATAAAATCTGTTGACCACAAAAAATGTTGCCAACAGATGCCGGGCCCACTCGTGCGTACGCAAGCTTGATCCAACACGCTAATGTCGATCAACGGTCAAGATGGCTCCAGAAAACGGGCGTGGGAGTGGCTCTAAGGCACGAGACGTTTCCGTTCAGGCTTCCGGCAAGAAAATGTAACACAATTGTATAAGAAACCAATCGATAAAGGCACAAGACGTTTCCATTCAGGCTTCCTCTTTGAGCCTCAGAACGAGGCTTTTACCAACTTGTAGTAGCTTGGCGGGATTCAATGGGTCAATGGGAAAGTTTTCCAGTTCCTCCATTGGAGCTGCCTGGGAATCTGTCTCAATGATTCGGGGATCGAGCTCGTCAAGTGTTGGCATCTCAGGGCCACTGATTACCATGTTCATATCCCTAGGCTCAGCTTTCCTTACAGAATTAAGGTAGCATTCACTGGCTCCTTTTTGATCTTCCTTTATCGTAGCCACTCATCGGTTAGTTAGGAATTTCATGCACAAGTGGTGAATGGAAGTGACAGCCCCTAAGTCCTTTAGGGCAGGCCTCCCCAACACCCCATGGTAAGCTGACCTGCTGTCTACGACTAGGAACTCCATGAAATTCATTATTGATAGGGGAGGTTCTCCCATTTCCACAGCGAGGGTGATCTTTCCCCTCGGAACAATGCTATCCCCAGTGAAATCGTACAAAGGAGTGTCTGTAGGGGTCAGCTCGTGGTCCAGGATCATTTTATCGAAAGCAGACCCGAAAAGAATGTTTACCGAACTGTCGTTGTCCACCAGCATCCGTTTCAGTCCGTTTCTGGCTATCACAGCTCTTACCACCAGGGCGTCGTAGTGTGGGTGGTGAACACCCTCAGAATCTTCATGTGTAAATACAATAGGAGGTGTCTGGTTTCTTCGAGAGCTACTGCCCACGATGTAGCTGGTTAATGGGGGACCTCTCGCCTCTTGAACGTAGTTTCTTTGAGAATTTCTGGTTTCTCCACCAACATAAGGACCCCCAAAGATTGTATCAATTTCATGAACTGGGGCGTCCTCCGACCTATTTCGATGGCCTCTGTGCCGGTGTTCATCTGGGTTACTGTGCCTTTCATGCTCTCCCCTTCTAGGAGACACTTCTCTATGATGGGATGGGGCCTCATCTCACCTAGGCTGTTGATCTCGCCTCGGCTGGGGGCCTACTCCTGGGTCTAGAAGTATCCTGATGATTTAAGTTTCTCGGATGTTGGGCTATATCCCTACAGCCTGCTGTATCATGGCTGTAAGAGTGATGGTAAGTGCAGTACCCTTGGGAACTGGTTCTGCCTTGGCCATAGCCTCTTCCGCGGCCTCGTCCTCTACGGGGGGCATGATGTGTCATTGGCGGGGACATTCTCATAAGCCAGTGTAGGTAAGGCATTCAATGTGGCTGTGGCAAGCGCTTGGCTTGAACTTTGGCTAATTTCAGCATTAGACTGGTTCCATTGCTGGTCCATTAGGTGGGAGGTTGGACCTCTACCACGTTGCCTTTGCTGGGGCTGGAGGCCTTTGCTTGCCCTATTTCTGTGGTCTATCAACTCTTCATTGATGATTTCTCGCCGCATCATCTCCAATAGTGCATCATAAGTGGTGGGGTCCTGATTCTGAACATCCCTCCAAAACAGTGTGTTCATGTTCAAGCCTCCCCTCAAGGCAGATAGGGCTTCACGATCTGTGACCTGAACACAACACGTCATTTCGTCTGTGAAGCGGGATAAGAAGCTCTTCAAGGTTTCGTCAGGCTGTTGCCTCATATCCTGGAGGCGTTGAATGGGGGCCTCTCCTTCCTTGCTCACAGCGAATCTTTTCAGAAAAGTGGTTTTGAATTCTGGCCAGCTACGGATACTCCCAGGCGGCAGCCTGCTGTACCATATTTCGGCTGCTCCACTAAGTGTCAGATGAAATGCTCTGCACTTCACAGCTGGGGTGGCACCTCTTAGACTCATGTGTGTCATGTAGCTATTCAGGTGTTTCGTTGGATTGCCTCTCCCATCATATTTCGGTATTTTAGGCATCACATAGTGGTTTGGTACCTGGGCGTTCCTTAACTCTCGCGAGAATGGCAGGTTGCCATCATCGTCATCCAAATCAAATCATCTTTGTGGACCATCTGAATCATAGTTGGCTTCGGCATCGTATCTGGGCGGTGCAGAGGGTCCTGCTTGGTTGCCAGCCTTCTCTCTCCTTATTTGGCGTTCACGCCGAGGCGGTGCAACACGGGGGGCACGTTCTTGCCTTTCCTCCGGTTGCCAATTTTCAGAGGGTGGGGGCTATGGCCTATTCGTTAGTGCTGGAGCTTCGTTTCTCCGAGGTGGTACAACACAGGGGGCATATCCTTGCCTTTCCTCTGGTTGCCAACTTCCAAAAGGTGGGGCCTGTGGCCTGTTCCTAGGCGCTGGACTTATTCGATCAAAAACGTTGACAGACCTCTGGGGCCTTGGTTCTGGATCATACTTTAGAGGAAAGTTGTCATCCATGTTGAATGGGGCCTCGGTGGTCGGCCTGAGGCATAGTTGGAGGAAGTGTCAACTCCTACTTCCCTTTCAACTGGGCTTTCTCCCCTGTGACGCCTGGGAGGGTGTGCCCTTTGACTTTGAACCTCTTCAGGTTGGTATTGCTCCTGGGGTACATAAGGGGGGATTGGGTGACTTCCCTGGCCTTGCATTTGCATCAACAATTCTTGCATTGCCAAATTTTGATTGGTAATGCTCCTCATATTGGCTGCCATAGTAGCCATTTCTCTGGTAAGCTGGGCCGCCAACCTCCTACCACCTCGTCTATGATGGTGATGGGGTCGACGTCGGACCGCTGGGGCCTCATTGTCAGCTTCTCTGGTTCGCCTGGGGGGAGCTTCCTCTTCCGAACTCATATCTTCCCAAGCTCAAAATCTTGAATATTTTTTCAATTCTGGGGCTTCCTCTTGCTCTTTTTTCAAGAACAAATCCTTTTTCAAGGGGGATGCCCACAGTCTTCTCAAATAGCTTTCTCCACGGGGTTGCTCGTGGTTATAGTGTGGATTCCCACAGACGGCGCCAATCTGTTGACCCCAAAAAATGTTGCCAACAGATGCCGGGCCCACTCGTGCGCACGCAAGCTTGATCCAACACGCTAATGCCGATCAACGGTCAAGATGGCTCCAGAAAACGGGCGTGGGAGTGGCTCTAAGGCACGAGACGTTTCCGTTCAGGCTTCCGGCAAGAAAATGTAACACGATTGTATAAGAAACCAATCGATAAAGAACAATGTGTAGTAGAAAATATGTTGTAAAGATTACTGTTGAAACGAGAGAGATTGCTCCAAATATTAGTTTTTCCTTCAGAATTTGCATTAGCCCTCTCTATGTTACATGGTGGGGGTATTTATAGTGTTACAAGATAAATGGTGACCTTTGGATCAATTTACACGTGGCCTCATCTCCTCGGCCAAGACATCAAGTCCTAGTTATCAAGTTGACTCTCCTAACCTTACAAAGCATTAAATGCTCTTACATTGACAAGACAAGACACAAATAAACTTTACATAAGAGTCACGTCAATCATTCACATAAAGATTTTCATCATGAGTGGATCTTCACGCGTGGGTCTTCAGTAGCTGCAAGGGAGCCTCGGACAGTGCATGTTCACCGAACCGTGGCTTATAGTTAACAGCAGTGGCCTCGGAACCCACGTCTGAGGCTAGGAAAATATACTATGATTTAATTAAGTTGGTCCCACTGCTAAAATATGGTGCCATGTGTCGCTTCCATCTATGACCCGTAACAAAATCTTAGACCAATGAGATCAAGCAAAGTAAGGCAAGTGATTCAACATATTTAATCTTGAAATTTTTTCACTTCGAGTAAGTTTCTACAACATTGACAAGTAGATGCAAGCTTAGTAAGGGCCTGTTTGGTAGGAATTCTTATTTTCTACAGTAAATTAATTCTCATTTTCAACCACTCATTCTTCAATAAAATAATATTTTCCATCACATCAATAATTTTTTCTTCTTTTTCAACCACACATTTCCCATCATATCACTATTCAAAATCAATTCTTCCCCCAAAAAATCCCTACCAAACAAGCTCTAAGTAATTACATTGGTATCAGAGTCTTGGAAAAGGCATTTGGATTGCCAAGGAACTTCTTCAATATGATAAAGTCTTAGACAAATGAGATCAAGCAAAGTAAGGCAAGTGACTCAACATATTTAATCTTGTAAAATTTTCACTTTGAGTAGGTTTCTACAACCTTGACAAGTAATTACATTGGTATCAGAGCCTTCTTATGTTGTTTCTTTATATATTATCTTACTATAAACGGAGTTAAAGTTATGAAATACATGTATGACTTTTATGATAAAACTTGAAGCATCATTACTGGCATGTCATAAAATATGATTTAGATCATATATGTAAGTTTTTATTATTTTTGGTCTTATATTTTTGGAGAAAAGTGAAACCCTAATTAAAATTACAGAAAAATTCTATTCATTCATTTCATGCAGTAAGATTAGTATGGTCATAAATGTCGTTTCATAAGCTTTTCATCCGTAGAAAGAACTCAGAATGTGGACTTAAAATGAAAAGTTAGAGCATTTCAAAGTTTAAGTCAAATTTGAAACAAAAATGTAAAAATCTGAATTTTTTTTAGGAAAACAATAAATAGTAATTTTTTCCCTCACTCTTTGTCCGTTATATTTGTGAACCAAACATTAGGACGTGTACAAAAATTTTTAATTTTGACTACATAAATGAACTAAGAACATGAAAATAAGTGGAACAATTGAAAAATAAAATAAAATATTGTGGTCGTCGAAAAGACGTGAGGTGCATATGCGAGTGGGGGACACCTAATACGCCCCATCCTCCTTAAAAAAGAAAAAAAAAAAATAGAATGTACAACCAACATGTGGGGGGCCTGCTCACCTTTCCTGCAATTTTTTGTCCATGAAATATTCTTGATTTTTTTTATATAATGAAATTAACTTCAGATAGTTAAAAATGTTTTTTTTTTTTTGTATTTAATGATTAAAATAAGTTTGTAAAAAGCACTGATTTTTTTTTTTTTTTAATCAGGAATATTTATTAAGTGATATTCTCATTGTGGGAGTCAATTTGTGAGTTGCTTGATTTTTGAAAAGTGAAAAATATTTTAAAAGTATTTAAAATGGCACATTTTTCTACGTTCATGAGTGGCTAGATCTTGATAAGATTATATGGTCCATTGTAACTTAATTCTAATTTTGTTCTTAATCGGGTATGACTGGATTTATGAAAAGTTATGTGCTTATTGAAACTATGAAATGGATTCTTGACATAACTTGGTATAACACATAAAAAGATTTTGAAGCAATACGTCTAGAAATGATGCATTTGGGACAGTATATATGTGAGGCTGAGAAAATACATCATCTAATAAAGAACACTTCACAGTTTTTGGAATGATATTGCAATTAAAATCCTGGATTAGTCGCCTACTCTTGCCTACAGCTATTTGATAAGAATTTTGATAAGGAAATGGAAGAAAGAAAAACAGAATATTGAGGAAACCCATCTATCTATGTACAGTTAGTTGTCGTAGCGACCTATTGACTTAATCAATTGCCTAGAGGTGTCAATCCGGGTGGTCCGGGCCGGGTCAGCCCGCCAACATGTGAGCCCGGTAACGACCCGCGTGAAAAAAAGTCCGCCCGCTGCGGGTTACGGGCCGGTTACGGGTCGGCCCACAATTTTGGACTACAACCCAGGCCCGCCCGCTGACCCATCCGGGTCGAGCCCATGCGGGTCACGGGTCGCGGTTCGTTCCGATTTGGCCCGTATAATTGTATAAATAAAATTATAAAAATATAGAATTTTTCATATTTATAGCAAAAAATATTTTTTTTTTTGTTAAATGTAAACTAAGAATTGAACAAAATGATAAATTCATAATTATATCAAGAAATTTTTACATAGAATTCAAATTTAACGTTACATGAATTATTTATAACTTTACAAACTTAAATTTAATTTAAACAAATAACAACTACATCAAAATGCATGTCTAATTTATCCACTTCATCTTCTTCTCAATCCAAGATTTTTACAATTTTTTGCAAATTCTTGTTGTCTAGAATCTGAACAAGAAATATAATTAATAGATTCTCTAATTATACTTATTTATGGTGTTATTAATTTCAAACCATCTTGCACAACTAAATTCTCCCCCCTTTTTTTTGAATTTTTTTTTTATTTTTATTTTTTCAAATTTTTTTGTTTGGCTATCTCCCCCCTTTTTTTAATTTTTGTTTTATTTTTTTTTTTCGATCTTTTTTACGGGCCGCGGGTTAACCGCGGCCCGTGGGGGTGCAACCCGCGAAGCCCGCGGGTTACACCTCCTTGGCCCGTGAACCGCCCGCAATGGTCACGGGTCGGCCCGCGGTCCCGGTTTTCACGGGCCGGTTTTCACGGGTCATGGCCGGCCCGTCCGTCATGACACCTCTACAATTGCCGATCATATCAATTTAATGCTCTTCTCATGTCTACAGTCGTATAGAAGAGTATAATGTGATTGAATGTACATATTTGTAATCTCTTGATTAATATATGTATTGTGTTTTTATTACTTCACTGTTTGGTGTAATTTAAAATTTAGATTTTGATCCAAGTCAAAATCAACAACTAACTTTAACCACAAATTTTATGGGACCCACAACTTTTTAATCATACATTTTATCAACTTTTATAAAAATTTACTAAAAATTTGATTTTAATCCTCCACTAAACATGGGCTACATATGATAGAAATGTCTTATTTACATATTACATAATTATTTAATTTAATGTGAGTTCTAAGGTTGGTAGAGATTATGCTGATTTCATCTAGAACTTATGATTTTGCTGTGAAATTAAATTTTGTCGTAATGAAACTTAGGATAATGAATGGTGATTGGGAACTTAGAGAAATTTTGACCATACCTAATGTCAAATTATCACAAATCTAAATTTCCATGCTTGCAGAATGATATGTTTACATGAATGGACATTTAAATAATTGTCTCAAACTTTGAAGACATGGCATCGAAACATATCATATCTTACCTTAATAAATGTGATAAATTGAATGGCGGTAACTATAAAACTTGGCGTCATAAAATCTTGTATGTACTGGAGGATTATGATACTCTTGAGGGCATTAGCCACATGATAGAAGAACCCAAATATGGGTCAGGCTACTCAACGTCGAATAGATTAGGAAACTTACCGGTCATAGAAAAAGAAAGATTTCACTACTCGTCCTATCTTGGTAAGTTTTTTGGTAGATGATCTTATTCATGAGTGTGAGCAATTCCCGACTGCTCATGACATCTTTGTATATTTGAGAGTGAAATATGGTGGCACTAGTTTAACTAAACTAAGACAACTAACAATTAAGTTAAACATTTACAAGAAATTTCATAATCATAATATCAAACAGCTTGATAGGATTATGACCATGTCTAACATGGTCAGGGAGTTGAAGTCATCTGATCACCTACTCTCTTATGAGCAGCAAGCTCAGACTTTGATTTGATCTCTTCCTGATAATTGGGAACATCTGAAAGTCAATTTGACTTACAATGATAGAACTAAAACTTTTGCTGATGCTGCCTGCCATGTTGAACTAGAGGATGAGCGACTTGAGACGGCTAAATCCCTTGGACATGCTTTTATGGCTTAGTCTAGTTTTGGAAAAGTTCCAAGCTTGAAACGTTGAAAAAAAAACTAGAACAACCCCCAGAGAGAAAAAAGGAAATGAGACTGAAGATGGAGCTGAAATAAACAAGCCCAAATGCAATAAGAAGGGGAAATGGTTTGGATAGAAGAAAGATAAGATAAAGTCGAAATGCTACAACTGTAAATTGTTGGGTCACTTTGCTAGGGGCTGTTCTGAGTCAAAGAAGGTAGTTGTTGTAAGTACTTCTTTTTGTGTTGTTTATGTTTCAAGTACTGTTAATTAAATCTTATACTTTATGGATTATAGACTCAAAAACCACATACCATGTAACTTGGGATTGAGAATCATTTGCACAGTTCCATCCCCAGCTAGTACAAAGTGGATATATGTCAAAAACTATGATAAAATGAAGATGAAAGAAACTGTTATATGTAAGTTACCCTTGCTTAGGGTTCGTTCTATTCTCTTTCACGATGTTATATTTGCACCAGGGTATGCTTGAACTTAATTTCAGTAGTTCTTCTTTTAAGATTAGGTTTTAGTTTGAACTATAGTGGTAATTATACTTGTATAGACAATGGCAATGTATATTATGGATCTGGATATCTCTGTGATGGTTTTCTTGTGTTCGATTGTGTTTCAAACACTTATAAACGTTATTGATGGGATCAAAGGAAGGCAACAAGCTATCATTGGTCTGATGTAAGTTGGAATGCATTGGAATCAAGAACTTAAACTTGGAGGAAAGACGGACTGCTATGCAATTGCATAGCACAAACCTGGGTGTGATCGCATGCCTCCATACCGAAACCGCACTGAAGGTTGAATAAAGGCCTATACGACCATATACTCTACACCTATGCGGCAACATAGTATATTTCTGGGCGCATCTTTCCTAAATTTCACCTAGACTTCTATTTTAGTTAAAACTCTTATATGATATCTTTTTGGATATCTTTTAGGATCAATTCCTTTTTAACTAGGTGTTATGAATTCCATATAAATAGGATTATATTTTCATTGTAAAAAATACACAATTTGAGAGATGTTATTGCAAGACATATTGCTTTCTACTCGTTCTTTATTGAATTAATTCCGAACTTATCAAGAATTAAATTCTTGTGGCATTCAACAATTTAAGTAAAGTTTATAAGTTTTGTTATCACGGGGTCAAGATATTGTTAGCGATTGTCTTGTGATGAGTGTTCTACACTCATGATATTTATGTCACTTAATTCGTTACTTTGTTATCCTTGAGAGAGTTTTAGGGTGTTTTAATGTGTACTTTGATGTTGTGATATAGATTGATGGAATTGAAGGAAATAAGCAAAAGTTGGCAAATTGGAGAAACATGCTAAATTGTAAGAGATCCAAAGTTCGAGGACTAAAGTGAAATACTCAAAAGTTGTGTCGGACCTGAAAATGAAGATTTGAGAGTGCTTGGAGTCAATTGGATGAAGAAAGAAGTCAAAGGGATTAACTATAGTCAAAGTATGATCACATATCATTTTCCAACCGAAAAAGTAATGCTTCAGATTTGTAGTCTCATATTGAGACTCATTTTTGACATAGAAAACATTCGAATTGAAAAATGATATCTGAAGCAAAGTTGTAGCCCTCAGATTATCTTTCCAACACATCTTGAATCGCCTCAATCGGATATTGGGAGAAAACGTAATGATAAAAATACTGTAAGACGCGCAGTGCAGTTTTTCCACCCGAAGATGGGCGCCACAGCGCCCACATTACTTAAAAAAAATCATGAGTGCCGCAGCGCCCATATTAGGTGCTGAGGCACCGCCGTGCGATAAATAGGTTTTTAAATTTTTTGGACCTTTTCTTTGTCTAATACAACTCCAACCCGTCCAAGATTTCATGATGATATAAATACAACCCTAAAGACCACTTTTAGGGGGAGAATTCAACACACTATTGAAGGAGGCAAAGTAAGCATAATTCAAGGAATCAAAGGGAGGAAGAACAACATCAAGGAAGAAGATTGAAGATCTAGCCAAAAACTAGTTTTTTCTGTTCTCTTCTTTATGTTGTTTATTTTGAATTGTATAGATTTCATGTTTCTTATCATGAACTAAACTTTTCTTCTAGGGTTTGATTGTAAAAAAAACTTGAGAGTATGATTTGAATTTATTTTAGTTATTTCTATGAAATTTTTCACTGTGTTTATTTGTGTCATGATTTTAATGTTTTCAATTAATAGGCCACTAATTGAATGAGAACATGCTAGTCAATTCCCATACTCGAGAGAGGGAAATTTAGGCGCGATCATAAGATTAACACAACATAGATTTTATAGGTTTCAAGAGAAAGTATAGGATCTGTGAAGTTTACTCCATAAAAGAATCATGAACTTGATAATTTCTAGGTTTTAATTCGAAATAGAGATATTGGAATCAATTTTTAGGATTAATTTTTATCCGACACTCGAGAGAGGGAGTAGAATTACATTATGGTTCTTGCTTGTAAACATGAAAATTTAATTAGAGATAACTAAGTTTTTGAGAATCATATTTGATAGTTCGGTGAAATCATTCCCTAAACTTTTCCGTCTTGATTAAATTCATATAATTTGTATTCATTGAATTAGTCACCAAAATTATCGTTAGATTAGTTAACAATATTGATGCATAACTCATTCGTCTAGATAAAATAAAGGCTACATAATTATGGTACTTAGTATAAAATTAAATTACAATTCCTGTGGGTTCGACACTCTTAAATCTATTACTATGTTACAAAACTTGACACCGTACACTTGAAGCATAAATCACGGTATAGAAAACACGTGACATCTTGGTTTTTTAGTTCAATAATTTATTGGGTCGAGATTTCAAACGTTGATTCTTGGCTTTCATGAGTTTGATCTAATCTGTCGTGTGTTTCGTAACTTCAATTGCTACGTGGGTTCGCATCGGTTCGTATCAGAGTTTAGGCTTCAAAAATCAAGGTTACATCATTTAATTCCTTGTTTGTTTGAGTCATTCAATCCAATTAAAATATCAAAAAAATTCAAAAATTATCTGTGCTCAAATCAATTCCTTTTCGATATTTGGGCTTTTTTTTTGAATTCTCCCTCATTTGGTAAAATAATTCAAAATTTACAAAAAAATGAAGAAAAAAAATGTCCAATACAAATTCAAGAAACACTTTTTTGAATTTATCCTCAGCGTTTCCATTCAAAGTTCAAATTCTTACTTTCTTGAATCATTCTAGACCACTTTCCTTACTCAATTCTTTATTTGAACTCCACAATGGTTGAATTTTTTGGATTGAGATCGAATTAATTCTTTGAAGCACTTGCAAAGAAGCATTTCATGAAAAAGGCAGAATGGTGAGTCTAATGGAGGGAAAAAAAACCAAATTGAGTGATAAACGAGTGTACACACGTGAGGCAAATATTATTCTAGATTTAAAATGTCCAACAGTGATGATTTCACTTCAAACAGGAAGAATTGTCAAGTCATCACGATGAAGGAGATGATATGATGATTTGAAGGGTTGTTTGGTGATATAGGAGATAGAATGGATAGGCAAGAGGCATGTAGGAAAAGGCAAGACACCTTTCTTGCTAATTTATGTAGGGAATAACCTAGGGAAGTTCCTAACATAAGGATGCAAGGTAAGCGGGATCCTAGAGTAGATATTGGTGGTGAAAATAAAGCGAGTAGTAGATTTGATGATAGCGCATTAGTGGAGGCTGAAATAAGAAGGATGAAGAATATAGGAGATAGACATGATAGAAAGGCCAGAGATTATGTTGGAGATGGAGTTGATAGAAATATGAGAAATATTAAAATGAAAATTCCTTCATTAAAAGGAAGGAGCAATCTGAGGCATATTTTCGGAGGAGAAAATGTAAAACTTGTTAATGTTGAGTTTACTGATTTTGCTATCATTTTGTTGGATCAAATAGCAACATCTAGAAGGAGGAATCATGAGTGGCCTATTGAAACATATGGAGATTTGAAGGCTATCATGAGGAAGAGGTTCGTTTCTAATCACTACTATAGAGATCTTTATCAAAAATTACAAAGCTTTTATCAAAGATCTAGGAGTGTGAAGGATTATCACAAAGTGATGGAGATTGCCATGATTAGAGCGAATGTTGAGGAGCATCGGGTGGCCACCATGGCCTGATTTTTGAATGGTTTGAATAGAGAGATAGATAATGTGGTAGAACTACAACATTATGTGGAGTTGGAGGACGTGCTACATGTAGCTATAAAGGTAGAGAGGCAGTTGAAGATGAAGTGGGCAACTATATATCTATCGGGTTCTTTGAGTTCTAACTCTCCTTGGAAACTGAAGCGGGGTGATAATAGAGGTGATGGAGATGTTTCGAATAGTAAGACCGAACCACCAAGGAGAAAGGAGGAATTTGGTAGCAAAATTACACCCAAAATGGATCCCCAACCTACTAAGAATCGAGATATCAAATGTTTTAGGTGTTTGAGATCGGGGCACATTGCTTCTGAATGTCCAAACAAAAGGGTAATGATTTTGCGTAATAATGGTGAAGTGGTGAGTCATGGTGTTAGTGATGATATGCCCGCATTAGATGATGCTAGTGATGGTGATGAAGTAGAGTACCCACTAGGAGGTGAGTTACTTATGCTAATGCATGCTCTCAATACACAAATTAAATTGGATGATGTGGAGCAGCAATGGGAGAACATCTTTCATACTAGGTGCTATGTCAAAAATAAGGTATGTAGTTTGATTATTGATGGGGGTAGTTGTACTAATATTGCTAGTACTACATTGTTGATAAATTAGGATTGATTACTAGACAACTTCCTAAACTTTATGAATTGTAGTGGTTAGATGAATGTGGAGAGGTTAGGGTATGTAGGCAAGTTTTGGCTAATTTCTCAATTGGGAGGTAGTAATGAAATGATGTAGTTCCTATGCATGTTGGACACATTTTGTTGGGAATGTCACGACAGTATGATAGGAAAGTGAAACATGATGGATTCAAGAATAGGTACAAATTTGTAAAAGATGGAAAAATTGTTACTCTTGTACCATTAACACTACAACATGTCTTTATGGACCAATTGAGATTGAGAGGTGAGGAAGAAAAAGAAAAACAAAGAAAGGCAAAAGGGGAGTAGGAGAGAAGATAGTGAGGTGGCTAATTGTGAGTAAAAAAACAGAGACACAAAAGATAAAAGAAAGAGAATCTTTTGAGAGGAGAGAAAAATCAAAAGTAAGATTCTATGCAAAAAATAGTGAAATTGAGAGGGCTTTAGTGAGAATTAACAAACCCCTCCCACTTTGGATATTTCTTTATTATAAGAACTCAAAAACTCGTTTCATGAAGACTTATTTAATGGGATACCAATCATTGAGTATCCAATTGATTTGATTCAAGTGGAGAATTTGATGAGCATTGAAGGAAAAGCATTCAACTATAGCATGGTACAGAATCAATACCCCATACATAAGCTAGATGATGGTCTAGCATATAGTGGGGTATGTATTTTTACACATTAATACATCTAATATTTCTATGAGAGTAATAAGTCATTTGTCACGTGTATTTATAGGCAATCAATTACTAGTTAATGATATTCTAGTATGTTGCAAGAAATTAATTGATTATGATAGACAATTGCGGTGCATTGTTGGTGACTTGAGGCATGAGAATTTATATTTCAATCTTGAAGTCCTTATCTATTTTGATTCGAATTTATGGAATATGTTGAAAACCAATTTAGTATCCTCTACTACTTCTATTACACGTTTTGCTATGGTTTATGACTTAAATCTGTTAACTTTGTTTGGTTTAATTCCTTTAACTAGTATTGTAAGTGGTAGTTTAGATGGAAAGTAGGTGATTGAATTATATGCATCTCAAGGTAGCGAAAGGAAGAGGCGTAAAGTATTCGAACCAAGTGATTGGGTTTGGGTACTTAGGCAAAAATGACTGGTTCGAATGCAAAGAAGGTCAAGATATCATCCTAGAGGAGATGGATCATTCCACATCATTGTAATGATTGAAAATAATGGCTACAATTTGGATCTTCAAGGTAAGTTTGTGATAATTTGCATTTTCGTTGTGTCATATCTTGTTCTCTTTGATGCAGGTACATATTCGAGATCGAATCATTCTGAAGGAGGGAATGATGGGATCCAAGGAAGGTAACAAGCTATCAATGGTTCGATATATGTTGAGGAGAGGCTAAGGACAAGTTCGAGATCAAATAGAATCAATAAAGCCATGCAATCACATGTTCAAGTTGCAAAGTCCAAAAGTGTGAAGTTAACAAGTCAAAGACCAAGTTCTATGTTGGGCTTAGGAGCGAAAACAAGTTGAAATGCATTGGAATCAAGAACTCAAACTTGGAGGCAAGACGAACTGCTATATGATAGCATAGCACAAACTTGGGTGCGGTCTCATGTCTCCATATTGAAACTACACAGAAGGCCTCTACACCTATGTGGCCTCATAGTACATTTCTGGGTACGTTTTTCCTAAATTTTTCCTAGAGTTCTATTTTAGTTAAAACTCTTTCATGGAATTTTTTTGATATCTTTTGGGAGAAATTTAGTTTTTAACTAAGTTTTATGGATTCCATATAAATAGGATTATTATTTTCATTGTAAAAAAAAACACACAATTTGAGAGATTATTGCAATGCATATTGCTTTATACTCATTTTTCATTGAATTAATTCCAAACTTATCAAGAATAAAATTCTCGTGGCATACGTGGTTATAGGTAAAAATGGGGATGGAACTATAACTGAGATAAAGTCGCGTGACTTGACGTTTATCGAAAATGATTTTCCTAGCAAAGGTAAAATAAAAAGGAGAACCTTTTATTCAAATTAGATGATAGAGTTGTACTTGATGAATCAATGGAGGTGCAAGAGAAAACACTTCTATCTATTGATCAAAGTGGGTTAACTTATCTCAGAGTGATAGGGTCACATCAGAGCTTTCACCTCCTAAGAGTACTAGAAAAAGTATGGCTAAATGTCATTTTAAGATTTAAGGAATTTGTTTTAATATCTCTAGAAGATGATGAACCTAAATCAGTACGTGAAGCTCTATCAATCCCTACAAAGGAAAAGTGAAAGGTTGAATGAAAGAAGAAATAGAGTCTATGAAATCCAATCAAATTTGGGATTTAGTTTATGTTTCAACTAGTAGGGAAGTTATTGGGAATAAATGGGTTCTCAAGATAAATAGAAGAGCTGATGGAACAATAAAAAGGTATAAGGCTCGCTTGGTACCAAATGGTTACTACTCAACATGAGGGTATAGATTATGAATAGACATTTTTACCAGTAATGAGATTTACTTCAATTTGCCTACTCTTAGTCATAATGACACATTTAGATTTAGAATTATATCAAATAGATGTAAAGTCTGGCATTCTCAATGGAGAAATGGATGAAGAAATTTACATGCAACAACTAGTAGATTTCATTGAAATAGGCAAAGAGAATAAAGTTTTAAATTGAAAAGATCAATCTATTGCCTAAAGCAATCTTCTAGATTGTGGCACTTGAGATTTGAAAAAGTGGTAATCTCGTACAACTTCGTTATGTTGGACTAAGATCACCGTATTTATTTGAAAAAATCCAACGAGAGATTTATAATATTATCTCTCTACTAGATGATATGTTATTGACTGAGAATAATAAAGAGTATGTTAAAACCATAAGAAATGGGTTTCCTCAATTTTTGAAATAAAGAACATGGGTGAATCAAATTAAATATTGGTGTTAAAATCCGTAGAGATCATTCGAAGAAACTTCTTGCTCTATGACAAGAGTCATATATAATGAAGATTCTTAAGCTTTTCAAAATAGAGAATTGCAGCCACATTGGCACTTATATATCGAAAGGCGAAACTCTAAGTCTTTGCATATGTCCTAAGACTCTTAAGGGAAAAAAATAAATATCGAGAGTTTCATACTCCAATGCAGTTAGGAGCATAATGTATGCTATACTCATCCCGACTTTTTTATGCTGTTGGTTTGGTCAGAAGGTATCTAATCCCGAGAGATAACATTTAAAAGATGTTAAAAAGATATCAAGATACCTGCAAGCTACTATTAGCTATTCCCTGTGCTATCAAGGAACTATTTGTGCTTAAAAGGAAACATAAATGTTGATTGGGGTAGAGATATAGATGAGCGCAAATCAACTTTGGGATATACATTATTGCATAATAATAGTACTATCTCTTGGAGTAACTTTTTTTTTTTTTAACTTAAAATTTTATTGAGAATATCCTCACTTTTGGCGGAGGAATACCATGGTACAAGAAAGGGGATAATCATTTACATTTAATATTCGGTAAACTCTAAGAGTCTGTTCTTAAAAATCCTCCAAGGTTAAGGGGTATGTTGTCCCCTTCTTGGATGGTGAAAGAGTTACCAGTAGCACATGTTTTTGCCAAGTAGTCTGCTACTATATTTCCTTCTCTGTAGATATGTGTTATCCTGGCATGGGTGGCTTCAATCAAAGTATAAATATCTTCCCATAAATCCCATAAACGCCATAATGTGCATCGTCCATCTTGTGCCCATTTTACCATCAGCATAGAGTCTGATTCCACCACCAAATCCACGAATCCTCGATCCTTGTACATAGCCAACCCGTCCCTAAGAGCACGAGATTCTGCCATAGTATTGGTAGTCACACCATAGTGGTGAGAAAAATCGTAAATCAAACTACCTCTACTGTCTCTAATCAGTCCGCCTCCTCTTGAAGCTCTCGAGTTTCCATTTGAGACCCCATCAAAATTCAGTTTCAATGTGCGAAAACCCGGTCTCTTCTAACTCACCAGCTGAGGTTTAACCACATAAATAAGAGCTATAGGGACATTTAATCTCTCCAAAGTCTCCCTGTCGACACTTTTATTCTATGGAACATCTTGAAGGAGCTTGCAATTGTACTTAACATCATCTTAACATGACTGATGACACATCTCAGAGAGAATTTAGCCTCCTCCATTCTAGCTGCACATCTAGCTCTCCACAAGTGCCAAGTAATAAGCAAAGGGATAATACCACGTAGCATCCCCACTTGTGTATCTTGTGATGCTTTTGTCCACCATGATACCATTTTTCCTTGCCAACAACTAGTCTCTAAGAACGGAACAGTGCAAGCCCCGGCAAAAAATCTCCATACCTCTTTTACCAAGTTGCTCGTGCTTAACACATGGTCTGCCGTTTCATATGATGGATCCGTACAACAATTACATCTTGATGCCAAATTGATACCCACTGCTTGAATATTACTATCAACATGTAACTTAGATCTCAAAGCTCGCCAACTAACAAAAGAAATTTTTTTGGGCACTAGTGAAGACCAAAGCCATTTTTTCCATTCACATTTGTTACCTCTCACCCTAATGAGTTCCCAAGCAGATTTAGAAGTGAACCGTCCATCATTGGTTGGTTACCAGATTAGGACATCACTCCCCGAAGAGCAATATTGGCATCAATAATTCATTTAACATAATCATTATCAACAAGGTTTCGAAGTTTTACCATATCCCATCCTGTATCTGACAACAAATCTTTAGTCATTATGTTGATATTCTTCTGACAAAGGGCCTAATCCCAACCAGTTGTCGAACCAGAAACTAGCTTCCCCATTGCGTATAACCATTTTTACTTGTTGTAACACCAAAGGAGCAACGTACAACAGGGACCTCCAAAATCGAGAACCTTTGTTACTATGTAGAGTATTAGAAAGATGATTATCAGTCAGATATTTTCTTTTGAAGAAATCAACCCATAAACTTCCCCCTTTTAATAGTTTCCTGACAAATTGCATTAAAAGAGCAGTCTGCACTTCCATGAGATTTCGGAAACCGAGACCTCCTTCTTCCACAGGTAGACAAATCTTATTCCATGCAACCCATTTCCTTTTGCGACACTCGGGCGAAGAGCTCCAAAGAAAATTAGAAAACATTCTATTAAGTTCTTTAAAAATTCCATTAGGAACTTTCAAGACAGATAGGATGTGGATGGGCATGATATTAAGAACATGCTTAATGAGAGTAATTTTTCCTCCAAAGGATAAAAGTTTACCTTTCCATCCCGCCAATTTTTTCTGAATCTTTGCCAACATAGGTTCTAGCATATTCACAGTGAGTCTTCCTACATGAAGAGGCACCCCCAAGTATGTGCATGGCCACATTCCCTAACTGAAACTTGATAGATTCAACAGACCGTTCCTCCTCATAAAACTGATGTGATTGGAGAAAAAAATCATAGATTTGGTTGAGCTCACCATTTGTCCTGAAATATTCTCATACGTATTAAGAACGTGTAATAAATTTCGAATTGATCTCTTGTCACCATTGGAAAAAAATAGTACATCGTCTGCATATAAGAGATGAGAAACCATTACGCCACCACCCACTTTATAAGGTTTTATCTTGCCCAAATCATAAGCAAATTTAAGCATTCGAGAGAAGACCTCCTCCATAAGATTGAACAAATAAGGGGATGAAGGGTCCCCTTGTCGTAGTCCGCGGGATGCTTGAAAAAACCCTTTAGCCGACCCATTTAGTATAACTGAGAACCATGGGGAAGAAATACAATTAAAAATCAGGTTTCTCCATTGTTGAGAGAATCCAAATCTCCACAGTACCTCCAACAAAAAACCCCAATTCACTCTGTCATACGCCTTTGACATATCCAGTTTTAAGATAATGTTTCCACCCCTCACTTTCCTGTTTAACGATGATGTCATTTCTTGAGAAATAGCCAGATTTTCGAAAGTGCTTTGCCCAGGTATAAAGGCCGCTTGTTCCTTGGAGATAAGTGACCCAAGCAGCGGAGCCAAGCGCATGACCAAAATTTTTGAGAGGATTTTGTATGGGACCGAATAAAGACTAATGGGGCAAAATTGTGCAAAACTTCCTGGGTTATTCACTTTGGGAATTAAGACTAGGTTTGTCGCTCCAAGCAAAGTAGTCAGTGGTCGTCCCTGGAAGAATTCTAGAGCCATATCCAGCAAGTCCATCTTCACCACATCCCATGCAAATTTGAAAAAACTAGCTGTAAAACCAACAGGACCGGGGCAGCTGTCTATAGGTATTGACCAAAGTGCTGTTTGAACTTCATCCAAGGTAGGCATTCGACATAGCATATCATTATCCACTTCCCCAATACATGGTTGAATAAGATTTAGGACCTCAGTATCTCTCATGGTGGGAGAAACCATAAGCAAATTCTGGAAAATTTTTACAGCCTCTATGTGAATAGATTCTACTGTTGTAAGTAAACGACCGTCATCTAAAATCATGTTCTGAATCAATTTCTTGGAAGCTTTACCTCTTACACATGCGTGAAAAAATTTAGTGTTGGCATCACCCTCTTGTAACCAATTTATCCTCGCCTTTTGGCACCATAAAACCTCTTCCCGTTGTACCCACTCGTTATGGAGTTTGTTACAGTTGATAAGCTCAGCTTCGACGTCTTCCAAATATTGTTGGATGACCGAATTTTCTAGCAACATCAATTGGTTTTCCAATTTGGCCATTTCTTGTTCCACTCGACCAAAAACCTCTACATTCCACCTTTTAAGCTCATTTTTTAAAGCCTTCAGTTTGCACCCCACACGGACCATTGGGCACCCATTGACCTCCTTTTCCTAACATTGCTTAATGAGAGGTAGAAGCTCCTCATGCGAACACCACATGCGCTGAAATTGAAATGGTCTTGGGACATACTCTTGAGCTCTATTAGTCAGTTTAACCATCATTGGACAATGGTTAGATGATGAGCGGGCCATATTAACTAGCTTAGACGAGCTAATTTGTTCCAGGAAAATGTTGTTCACCAATACTCTATCTAGCCTGGCCCAAATCCTTTTTCTACTTGTTCTACCATTACCCAAAGTTAGGCAACTACCTTCAAATGGTAAATCTACCAGACCACATTCCTGAATACATTGGTTAAATTCCCGCTTTGGACGTCTGTCTTAAAAAAGTCCTCCCGCTTTTTCCTCATTAGCTCGAACAACATTAAAATCACCACCAATAAACCAAGCTTCCGTATCACCTGGCATATTCCGCATATGTTTCCAAAGTTCACGACTCTTATTCCAGAAACAGCTAGCATACACAAATGTAGCCAAAATTCTTTGTCCTTCCTTGATAAAGATGCCTGAAATAGCCTGATCAGATATCTCTAACAAATCAAATTGCAAGTCATTCCTCTAAAATAGCCAGACTTTCCCACCTTCCGTGACATTAGAACAAAAATTATCCATTCGTAACTTACGCTTCCAATTCTGGATATGGTCTACTCGTACAAACGGTTCCATAAGAGCAACAACTTCAGGTTCATAATGTTTATTAATTTGCAACAGACGATTTTTGGACGACACCACTCCTCTAATATTCTAAATTAGCACATTCATTGTTAATAAGGTTTTTAGGATCTAGTAATCTTAGGGATGATTACCTTCAATGATTTTGATTTGGCTCTCCTGCACTTCAAGCCCGACTCATTATGCTCACCATCAGTCTAGTATTTTTTAGGAGCCAATTCATCCAATTCATCTTCATCTTCCCCTTTTGATTGGGCTTGCAAGGTAGTATTGTGTAGGCATCCATATATTTACCCCTCTTCCAAATCATTACGAAAACGACACATTTCGTTTTCAAAACCAGCATCAATTATTTTCAAATTTTCCCATGGAGTTAAAGCACCATTTTCCAACACTTTATCATATTCCTCCAGATCATCTTTATCATATTCTTATCCCCGATCCCTTTTTGGATAGTCTGTCCGTCCATTATCAACCTTTGGCACCGTGGTGTTATTGGTGGCTATCAATTACTCCGAATTAATCGATTGCACAGGTGTTTGAGAACTACTTCCTGGGGCATTTTGATCAAACTATTCCTTCGATATTAATTCACCCGCCATGTTGCTGTACCACACCGTTTCACCATTTTGACTAGGAATGTCTTTTCTTTTTCCCTTTCATGATAACTGATTGGACCGGTTCCTCCACTGTCTTCTTTCCTTCCACTTTGCACCAAACTTTTACATTTTCTCCCCTGTTGTTCTCTGGTTTCTTCAGCTACAATTTGAATTCACATGTCCTTGTCGACGGCAGGAAGCACAAAATAGAGGCAGGTTCTCATATATAATTTCTTGGCAATGGCTCTTCTCTCCAACTGGGTGACCAATCCAAAAAGACTGCACAGGTGATTTCGATATGTCCATCTCAACATAGAATCTGGCTCCCTCCGGTCTGGTGACACAAGACGTTGCATTATCCCTTTTCAAGAAGGTGGCCATGATCGATGCGAAGCTCTGTAAGGTAGAAACTTGATAGAAATTTGGTGGCAGGCCTGGTAATCGCACCCAGACCGGAACTCTTGAAGAATCGTCCTCCTCGTTAAAATCTGGGGTCCAGTGATAAATGTTATAGGGAACGCCTTCTATCTCCTTGCCCTCTCTTGTCATTGCAGTTACGAAGACTTTCTCGCTGGTTAGTCTATGAAAGAATAAGTGGAATGAAAGTATGAAATGAGGATGTTAGCTGGTGCCTGCAACTGACTACCGGAAATACCAGAAAAGCCTTAAAATTGGTTTTACTTAAAGTCGTGTTTTTTAGCTCCTTTACGTTTTTCTCTTTCCTTTTCTGTTAGTACGGTTTTTCCCTGTGTGCTGTAACTTTCCTATTAGACTATAGTTTCAGCTTGCTCTATATATATAACGCAAGTGTATTCCTTTTCTGTTAAATCGATTGAATAAAATAAAATCAGTTCCTTCAAAGTATTTGTTCATCTGCCTTTGTTCATGGTATCAGAGCAGGGCTGAAAATTGCATAGGTTTTGATCGAGAAACCTATTGAATTACTGAAGGAAATAATGGCACAAAATACATCCGGATCAGAGACTGAGGACGATGCAGCAGAAAAGGAATATTCGAACAGAGATCCACTTGATCTTCAAAATTCAGATCATCCTGGTATGATTTTAGTTACCTCAGTATTGACAGGGAAAAATTACCTGAGTTGGAGTAGATCTATCATAATAGCATTAGGAGCTAAGATGAAATTAGGTTTCATTGATGGAAAATGTGATAAACCTGCGGAAAATTCATCTAAAATCGAGCAATGGATCCGGGTAGATTGTATGGTTAGATCGTGGTTGTTGAATTCAATTGCTAAAGACATCGTTGAAGCTTTCATTTATACCAAATCAGCAAAGGACTTATGGTCAGAATTGAAGGAAAGATATGGCGAGTGTAATGGACCAATGCTATATCATATTCAAAGAGAAATTAGTAGTATTTCGCAAGGAACTCTAACAGTAGAAAAGGATTACACTAAATTGAAGAAACTCTGGGATGAGTTGATGTGTTTAATGCATATACCTACCTGCACTTGCTCAGCATCTAAGGAAATCTCAGATCTAACTGTTTCGAACCAGTTGATGCAATTTCTGATGGGTCTAAATGATACGTTTGATCATATAAGGAATCAAGTGTTGGTGATGGATCCACTTCCATCAGTTAATAAGGCATATTCTATGGTGTTGAGAGTCGAAAAACAGAAAGAGGTTCACAATATATTTCCAGATTCGAATGACAATTCAGCTATGTTTGTTAAATCAATGGATAACAGGAGAGAGAGTGGAAATAGAGGAGGTTTCTATAGAAATGCTATGAGATTTAGCTCAGGCAGAGGAAATAACAGAAGACTTGGAAATGGAAAGGAAGTACACTACTGTGACCACTGTAACATGAGAGGCCATACCAGGGATGCTTGTTTCAAGTTGATAGGGTATCCAGATTGGTTTAAAACAGTGAAGGAACAGAGATCTAGAAATTTTGGAGATGGACGATTTGCAGCAAACATGATTGATACGCTACTGGACTTCGAAGATGATAAAACAAATCAGAACAAGGAGTTGGATTAGACATCATCTACAGAGTTAGCTAACATGGTTACACAGGAGGTGCTAAAAAGTCTTAAGAGGAAAGAGACTAGTGGAGGCTGAAAATAAGGTGAACTTCGCTCATATCAGAGAATATGCAGGTATAAGTTCCTTTCACTCGTGTTTAGCTGCACTTGATCATGTGAAGCCAGGAACCTGGATTATTGACACAGGAGCCAGTAATCATATTTGTACCAATTTGAAATTGATGACAAAATTGACCCCTGTTACACAACCCACTCTTATATGCTTACCTGATGGAACAAATAAGTCAGTAAACCACACAGGAAATGTTGAATTGAACCAAAAACTACATCTAACAGATGCCCTATACATTCCCAGTTTCAAATATAATCTTATCACGCACTACAAAGATCACTCAAATCGCCAAATTTCAAGTTAACCTTTTTCCTACCTTCTCGCCTATTGCGGGACCTCGCAATGAAAAGGTATTGGCAATTGGCAAGCTTGTAGGGAAATTATATCTGTTAGATGAGTTTAGTTTCATTTCCAGAAAAGAAAGGGATATCGATAGTCTGATAGCTCAATCTAGATTTCCAACGTTTACTACCTCTTGTAATCAAATGTTTGATATCAATAATATTTCTGATTCATCTTCCACTGATCAATTTCTTGAATGGCATAACAGACTTGGCCATGTATCTTTTCACACAATGCAATACCTTGAATTTCTTAAGCATGTTCCTAAGAAGTGTATCAGATACACTTAAACACTGTGAGATTTATCATAAGGCCAAACAACAACGAAGTCCTTTTCCAATCAGTACCATTCATACACGTGCCATTTTTGACCTTATCCATGTCGATCTTTGGGGACCCTACAGACAATTCTCACTTACTGGCACTCCCTACATGCTTACTATCGTTGATGACTATAGTCGATCAACTTGGACTTTCTTACTGGTGCATAAAACACAGGTTGCTAAAACCTTGGACAATTTCTTTCGAATGGTCCAAACACAATTCAATACAAGGGTTAAATGCACAAGAACAGATAATGGAACTAAATTTCTTAGTCGTGAATGTCAAAATGTTTTTCAGATGTTTGGTATTCTTCATCATCGCACTTGTGTTTACACACCTCAAAAAAATGGGGTGGTGGAACACAAACATAAACACTTGCTTCAGATTGCCAGATCATTGATGTTTCAAGCATATTTGCCAAAAAAATTCTGGACTTTCTCCCTGTTAATGGCTACCTTCATTATAAATAGACTCCCTACCCAAGTTTTAGATTGGAAAACCCCTTTTGAGAGATTGTTTGGCCACAAACCTGATTATTCCCTCTTTAAAACTTTTGGCTCCTTATGTTATATAGCCAACACAAGACCACACAAAACAAAATTTGAGTCTAGATCTCACAAATGTATATTTCTTGGGTATAATCCGGGTCAAAAAGGATTTAAAGTGTTTGATATTGAGACTAAACGAATCCATGTTTCCAGGGATATTTCCTTTTTTGAAAAAATATTTCCTTTTAAAAATGATGAATCTCAGGGTTCCAATCCCTCTCTACCTCTTTTTCCCTTCTCTAATCTTGATTTGGATTTGGTATCTTCAAACAACAAGGCTAATTCTAATCCATCACGTGTTCTATCCTTCCCTTCTCCTGATATACATCAGGAATCTTCATTCTCTCCTGAGGATAATTCACATCCTGTACCCCTCATACAGGTTCCTTTCACAGATACTCACCCTACCTCTGAAGTCTGTCCTGCATCTCCATCTCATATTGATTCATCCATTCCAAGCGTTAGACATAGTACTCGAACTAAATCTCAACCTTCCTGGCTACAAGATTATGTCACAAATGTTACCACCAGGAATGTTTTGCCAGTTGCTGATGTTGATTCATGCTGCACGAAGGTCTCTTCATTTCGTTCTGGGTATACTCCATCTACCTTCCCTTTCAATTTTTCTCCACAGCTTGATCCTTCATATTGTGTTTTCCTGGCAAATGTATCAATTGTACAGGAACCTGCTTCATATAGTCAAGCCAGCAAGAATGACGATTGGGTGAAAGCTATGCAACAGGAACTCAATGCACTGGAAAATAATCAAACTTGGGAGTTAACTACTCTTCCACCTGGGAAACAAGCTATCGGTTCACGTTGGGTTTACAAAGTAAAGTACCATGCTGATGGCACAGTGGACAGACTTAAAGCTAGGGTTGTTGCAAAGGGTTACCACCAAATGCAAGGAATTGATTATTTTGATAGCTTTTCACCGGTGGCTAAGCTTGTTACAGTTCGGGTTTTTCTGGCAGTTGTGGCTGTCAAGGGTTGTCCTCTTCATCAGTTGGATATTAATAACGCTTTTCTTCACGGACATTTGGATGAAGAGGTGTATATGCAGCTACCTGAGGGTTATACTAAGTCACTACCAGGGCACGTCTGTAAATTAAAACGCAGTTTATATGGCCTTAAGCAAGCCTCTAGACAATGGAATACAGAGTTGTGTGTCAAACTTCAAAGTTATGGATTTCATCAATCTGTTCATGATCATTGTTTGTTCACTAAACATTTCTCCCAAAGGACCCTTTTTTTACTGGTTTATGTGGATGATGTCCTCATTGCCGGTTCCCATGAAGAAGATATTATTGAGGCTAAAAATTTCTTAGACCGTGTCTTCACTATCAAAGACTTGGGTTTTGTAAAGTATTTTTTGGGCATCGAAATTGCCTGTAATCAAGATGGCATGTATATTAATCAACGGAAGTATATTCTTGATCTTATTGGCGATGCTGGCCTCCTTGGAGCCAAATCAGTTCCAGTTCCTATTCCAAACGGCACAAAGTTGATGGCTCTAGAGGGATCCTTACTGCCTGATCCAGAAAGGTATAAAAGGTTGATTGGCAGGCTTCTTTATCTAAATCTCACCAGACCTGATATCACCTATGGCGTCCAACAGCTGAGTCAATTTGTCGATGCTCCCTGTCAAGTTCATTGGGACACAGCTTTACATCTTCTCAGATATCTCAAAGGTTGTCCTTCCAAGGGCCTTTTCTTCCCAGCTGCGAATTCTTTTCATATTAAGGCTTATTCAGATGCGGATTGGGGTTCTTGTCTTGATACACGAAAGTCTCTCACTGGTTTCTGCATCTTTTTGGAACCAGCTTTGATATCCTGGAAAACCAAGAAGCAGACTACTGTATCCCGCTCTTCCGTTGAGGCCGAATATCGAAGTTTGAGCAGCACCATCTGTGAGTTGCAATGGATCTCTTACATCTTAACTGATCTTCGCATTCCCCTATTGCCACCCATTCCATTATGGTGTGATAACAAGGCTGCTTTACACATTACCGTTAATCCATTTTTCCACGAACGAACCAAACATCTGGATATTGACTGTCATGTTGTCCGAAATCAATTTAAGGCTGGTTTTGTTTTGCCACAGTTTGTTCCTTCTAGCCGTCAACTTGCGGACTTATTTACGAAACCTCTCACTTCCCCTCAGTTTACTTATCTTCTCTCCAAGTTGGGATTAGGTGATTTACACCAATTCCAACTTGAGGGAGGGAGGGGGGGGGGGGGGATGAAAGAATAAGTGGAATGAAAGTGTGAAATGAGGATGTTAGCTGGTGCCTGCAACTGACTATCGGAAATACCAGAAAAGCCTTGAAATTGCCTTTTTACTTTAAATCGTGTTTTAGCTTCTTTACGTTTTTTTTCCCTTCCTTTTCTGTTAGTACGGTTTTCTACCTTGTTGTGTTGTCACTTTCCTATTGGACTATGGTTTCAGCTTGCTCTATATATAACGCAAGTGTATTCCTTTTCTGTTAAATTGATTGAATAAAATAAAATCAGTTCCTTCAAAATATTTGTTCAGCTGCCTTTGTTCAAACCAACACATTTCTGGTTAGTCGAACCAGACTACGTAAGAATTTCAACAAACTGAAAATCTGAACGGTTTCTTGATCTCCTCCTCTATGAAGAAGAAGCAGATCCCCCCCTAAACTACTCTCGGATCTTTCAATGGAATCTTCACTTCCGGCAATGGGTGTGGCCGATCCACAACAATGTCAGCGAAGGAGGGTTGACCAGTCGTCCATGGTAGAATAGGGTCGCCGCTTCCTTGTGGCGGTGCCCTAGGGTTGGGCACCATGTATATCAAAGGTAAGTTTTGGAGAGAGTTGTTTTTTTAAGTGGTCTTGGAGTAAAAAGAAATATATATTTTGGTCAAGGAAATTCTTTCAGCATCTAAGAATTTCTAACGATGATGTAGGGCCTACATTGATTTATTGTGATAGTCAAGCTGCTATCATATATACAAGGATCCCGAGTATCATAGAAAAACTAAAAACATTGATACAAAATATATTTTTATATGAAATATCACAGGAAACAAAAAAGTGACTTCACAGTACATTTTTGCACATCATTTGGTAGCTAATTCTGCTTACTAAATCGAAACCTAGAGATGTATTTGTGACACACGTTAAATCTATAGGATTCCATAGAATATAAAAATGTACCTTGTAAAATCTTAAATGTTCACCAATGAAAAAACTTTTTGAGTTCATTCTTTACTGTGATTATTTATTAGTAAATTGCATGAGCACATAGAAAGTATGTTGAACAGGCAAGGATTGGCTCACATGAGCAATCGCCTTAAACATTTTGGAATGTGTTAAGAGGAGATAAAGAGATCTCGTTGTGTATGTGATCCAATTTCTTTGATAAAGTATCAAGATGAGACTACTATAAGTAATCGAAGTGGATTCCGCTATCCACAAGACCCGTTTTAATTGTTAGATCGAGCTCTCAAGTAAGTTGCCTAGAGAAATAAGTATAAGGAGATCTCAAGCATCAAGGAATTCTTGGACAAAGATCGGTACAGTGTATTTAATTTATAGACCAAGACATACACCCTAAAAAAGGAAGAAGAAATTGTAGCATGTGAATCATACCACTTATGCTTTGATGACAAATGGAAAATGAAAGAATGGATCCCTACTTCATCATTGTGCAAGCCCCTGAGGTATATATAACCTCATTTAATGTACCCTTTTGATTTTTTGACTATTTCTCAAGAGTTTATTATAGTGTTGCTACTTTAGCATATTGCCAATTATCATAAATGATTTGGTCTAATGAGATGTGTCTAGGAAAGTATTTATTTTAAGGTTTAGAAATTCGAGTAGAAAATGAAGACTATTATGTCTAACGCACTTGTATTCACCAACAAAATAATTGTGTTAAGTAAATGAAATTTTGGATACAATTGTGAATATAACATATAGTGTAGAGTTCAAATATGCTTTAAATTTATTGAGGGACCAGAAATACTTGAACTAGATGTAAGAAAATAAGTTTAGGGTATGGTGAGAACGGTGATTCCTCTTGTACAATTGTTATATATCTATAACAGGTGTTTATCTTTGGATGCTCAAAATTAACTGCGGGTTGCACGATCCATTTGTCAGTATGAACCATGTGAGATAGATCTAATTGATTATCGATAATTTTAGGTCAAACCTATCATGTGCGAGCGGGATATGTTGGAAATGGGCATGTCGCCCATGTGAGTTGACCCGATCCAAGTAGAATAAAGTAGATTGGAGGATTAGTTACTCTTTGATGTGAATAACATTCCACCAATCGTAACCAACACATGCATGCAATAACTTCCAAGATATGTAATTCACTTTAAGCGTGGAAGTTGAAATTGATATCTTTCTCTCACAAGAAAAAAATGAAAAATTCGTATGTAAAAATGGTGAAAAATTGAAAAGGCAATCTATATGACATTTCTGGGGCATTCAATCATAAAAAAATTATTTGGGTAGTGGCCAATGAAATCATTCAATTTGATAGATTTTGGACAAACGAGATCAAGCAAAGTAAGGCAAGTGATTCAACATATTGAATCATGGAAAATTTTCACTTTTAAGTAAGTTTCTATAACCTTGACAAGTAGAAAATGATTAGTACGGATATGAAATATGTCTAAAATCATGTAGCCTACCTTTTTGTTGAAGCGTATTTGTGCACTTGTACTCGTGTAAAAATATTTGGCTGACTTTCAATGTGAATCTTATCAAACTAGCCAGCTCATTGGGATACAATTATGCTACAATTGAAAACTCCTGGATGAACTTCTTCCCATTGATAATCCTTAACTTATGGAAGAGCATGACACGTATAGCATTCGATTCCAATATCTTGACCTTCGTATCTTTGTTTGGCTTGAGTGCCATGTATTCTCCCATGTCTAAAAATTTCCTTCGTATTGATTTGGTTCTATCCATTGCCGCTTAAGAATGCATTCCTTTAGTTTGGACCAAAAGAATACTTAAGTTAGTTTACATCCCAAGTATTTAAAAAGATCAGTAGAAAATATATATCAAGCGATTTTGTTCTGACTTTAATGTGATAAATATGGATCGATAGTTCAAATATTAAGCCACCGCTGATTGTTCTCAGATATTTCATATCATCATAAAACATGGTCACTTACCATTGACATTGTCGCAGGTGTTACCAATAGCACAAGAGTTCTCTAGATATAAATCTAGAAGGTTTTATAGGGTTAACTCTAGGTAACGAAATAGAGCTCAGTGCTAAACTAATGTTGGGTTCAGCCTTTGTAGCCCATTTAGGATATATTGAAGAGGAAATTACATATTTCCAGACATTTGAAGATCCAAGTGCAAAAATCAGGTGCAAAATTATTTTATTCAAAACTCAAGTATGAAATTAATAATTAAATATTTATATATACAACCCTAAATCAATTTCATCTCCACCCGTTTCATTTTCTCCCTCTCCTCTCTCATATCTCCCCCCTCGTGCTCGCCGCCGTCAAGGAGCATCATTGCCGAAGATCCTCGCCTAGAGAAACATTGCTGTTGTAATGAAGAGGAGGTGGCGGCGAAGCAGATCCACCATAGCAGCTCGATTTGGATTTTTCTCCTTCAGGACCACCGCCTGGAACACCCATCGCCGGTGGTGTTGATGTTGGCGGTGCTCACTAGGTGGTGTTGGTCTTGGTCTTGGTGGCGGCGGTTGCGATTTTGTGTGCTGTATGTAGTGGCGGTGGTTACTGTGGTGGCGTCTAATCTCAACCCATCGATCCTTGACGGTCGGCACAAAACTTATTCTCTCTGATGGCCACCAACGGCACGTCAGGAGAGCACAATGGTGGAAGCGCTAGTGTGGTGGTGGTTCATGGTTGGCAGTGATTTTGTGATTTTGTGGTGGTGGTTCATGGTTGGCAGTGTGGTGGTGATTTTGTGATTTTGTGGTGGTGTTGGATTTAGTGGTGGCTGCTTTGTTGGTGGTAGGGTTGTGGTGTGGTGGTGGTGTATCTGATAGGGTATGTTGGATCTGATGGTGACGGTGGCGGTGGTGGATCTGGCGGTGGTTGGCTTGGGCATGGTGCTGTGTGCAGTAGTTGGCTTGAGGGCGGTGGTGTACTGTCAAGGTGATAATCATGATTGGAGGTGAAAATGGGTGTTGGTTAATTTAAGACTAATCATTTTTTTTCTATGACCTAAAAATTATATAATTTGTGACCGCGAATAATATTATCCGTGATCGTAAAAAATCTGTGACCAACTAATTTGGAAATCTGTGACCGTGTGACCTATAGATTTTGATATGTGACTAACAAATTTTGAAATTTATGACCAACGAATTAAATGTAACCAATAAAATTTTTGAACTGTGACCATTAAATAATCTGTGACGTATAAAAATTAGTATTTGTGACTGAAAAATAATATGTGACTAATTCAATTATAAATCTGTGACCGGAATGATAGCCGGAATAGTTACAGGAATGGTCGTCGGAATAGTCGTCGGAATCGGAGTAGTCGCCGGAGAAGAGTGGTCGCCGGAATGGTCGCCGGAATAGTCCCCGAAGCGGTAGGGGTGGTGCATCTGGGGTGGGTTTATTATATTATATTATATTAGAATTAAAAAAAAAAAATCTGATTTCAAACTATAAACATGATTTTTGAATTGGTGTAAACTAAACACCTTATTTATGAATTTTTCCCTATATTGAATCTTCAGTGGCGGCCCTGACTATAGTCGGGGTAGGCTCGCCTAAGGCCCCGCTTTGACGAGGGCCCCGAATTTTATAAGATTAATTGGTTGGCTGAAGAGAAACGAAAATTATATTAGTGAAATTATTTAAAATAGAATTGTCATATGCAAACACAATAAATTAATAAAAATTAAAAATACAAAAATCTTCAAAAAAAATAAAATAATATATATATATGACATAAAATTTATTCTTACATTTATTTATCATATAAATATATCACAACCATAACTTTCTATTTGTATAACTAATTTGACCATTTATCTTCCAAACATCCCTTTTCTTTTTCTTAACCAAATAAAAAGTCTTTTTTGTCTCTTCAAATTCCACTCCAACAGTCACCTACCATTATTTTTTAAACCCAAAATAAAATAAATTCTCTCTCTTTGAATTAAACTTTCAAAGATACAATTTAGCAAAAAATGATCTCTCCAGTCTTCACGTACAAATCAAAAGCTTCGCAAGACCAGTACCATTTTCAAGGGAAAGAAAGAATTGGTAGAGTTCCTTGATCAGAAGAGGCGTCGATGTCAGAACTTTTTACGGGTTTGTAGACAATTTTAGTAGTTCCAACACTAACACTTTCAAAATGTAGTTAGTAAAAAGTGTCTGGAGATTTATTTATCAAGGGAGTGGACACAACATTTGGCTGAGAGTGATCAAGTGGGCATTTTTGTGACATTGCACAAATTGCGAGGTTTTATTGTTCCTCAACTAATTTAAAGTTTAATATCATATTTATTTTGTTTTTTGTATTGCTTTAATATGTCTACTAGAAAGTATTTGTCTGGACATGAAAAAAGAAAAAAGAAAAAAAAATTGAAGAATTTATTCAATCTCAAGTGGGAGCTATGGACAAGTTTCTTGGTAGTAATATTAATAATAAAAGAGAAAGTCCGATGAAAGATTTGGTTGATAAAGAATTTGAAAATGAAAAGGTTCAAAGTGAAGATAATATGAATAAAGAGCATGAAATTTTAGTAGATCATGAGCAAGAAAATCTGGAGGAAATTGAAAAATGTGTACCATTGCATTTCAACATTAGTGAACCAAGAAATTGGAAAACTATTGATCAAAACTTGATAGACTTGTTAGTGAAAAGAGGTCCCCTTAGAGATGACATTTTTACTTTTTCAAAAGATTTAGAAAATAGACATTTCTCTTCTACATATTATATTCGGCATTTAGCAAATGGTGAGAAGAGTGATAGAAAATGGTTGGTCTACTCAATTTCATTGGATAAAGTATTTTGCTTTTGTTGTAAGTTGTTTAAGCAAGAAGGAAACAATATTCAATTAGCTAATGAAGGAATCAATGACCGGAAAAATCCTAGTTTTAGGCTTGAAAGTCATGAAACTAGTAATGGACACATGCATAACATGAGAAGATGGATTGAATTAGAAAGGAGATTACAATAGAATTTAACAATTGATAAAGCTTTGCAAGATCTAATCAACAAAGATAGAGAACATTGGAGAAAAGTTTTTGTGAGGATAATTTCTATTGTTAGCTTTCTATGTAAGAATAATCTGGCATTTTGGGGGACTAACAAGAAAATTTATGAAAAAAATAATGAGAATTTTTTAGGTTTAATTGAAATGATTGCAGAGTTAGATCCAATTTTGAGGGAACACATCGTCGTATTCAAGAAAAAGAAATTCATTATCATTACCTTAGTCACAAAATTCAAAATGAATTCATACTCATGTTAGCTAGAGAAATCAAAAGTGCAATCATTAAAAATGTTAGAGAAGCAAAATATTTTTCAATTATACTCGACTGTACACCAGATATAAGTCATGAAGAACAAATATCTCTCATAATACGGTATGTGGATGTCATATCAACTCTAGTAAAAGTACAACAGTATTTTTTGGGATTCCTTAAGGCAGATGATACTTCGGGGCAAGGACTGTTTGGTGAATTATTAGATATTTTGAAGACACTTGAACTTAATATTGGTGATTTAAGAGGTCAGGGTTATGATAATGGGTCTAATATGAAAGGAAAGCATAAAGGTTTACAGAAAAGAGTATTGGAAGTAAATCCAAGGGCTTTTTATACACCATGTGGTTGTCATATCCTTAATCTTGCATTTTGTGATATGGTAAATTCTTGTATAAAGGCTAAATCTTTTTTTGGAATTGTGCAATGCATATATATATTGTTTTCATCTTCTACAAAGCCATGGAAATTTTTTTCAAGACAATGTGAAAGGTCTGACACTTAATCCCCTATCACAAACACGTTGGAAAAGTCAAGTTGGAAGTGTTAAAGCAATAAGATTTCAAGCACTAGAAATAAAAGCTGCTTTATAACACTTGGTGAAAACATGTGATGATCCTAAGACACATAGAGATGCTCAAAGCTTATTTTATGAAATTATGGATTTTGAATTCTTGTTCAGCATGTTTATTTGGTACAATATACTGTCTGCTATTAATAGAGCAAGCAAAATATTACAAAGTGAAGACATGTCAATTGATGCTGCTATTAGTCACATGAAATCGCTTATTTCATTTTTTTGAAACATACAGAGAAACTAGATTTGAATATGACAAAATTACTGCTAAAGAAATGCTAAAGAAATTGCTGATCAAATGGAAGTTGAACCTATATTTCAAGAAAAAAACGTATTATTCATAGAAAGAAGCACTTGATGAAAATGTTAATGATGAGATAACACATTCAGCTGAAGAATCATTTAGAGTTGATTATTTCTTATATATAGTTGATCAAGCTCTTTCTTCGCTTAAGTTAAGATTTGAACAATTTCAAAAATATGAAAATATTTTTGGGTTTTTGTTTGATTTAAAAAAATTGCAGAATGCAGATGATAGTTGTTTGAAGTGTTGGTGTGATAAGCTTGAAGGATTTTTAAAACACGACATGGATTCTGACATTGATGGATCAGAGTTTTTTGCCAAGCTACAAATTGTGAGAAATAGTTTGCCGGAAGAGACTAACAAGGCGATTGATGTGTTGGACTACATAAAAATGATGGACTGTTTTCCAAATGTGTGGATTGCTTATAGAATATTATTGACTATACCAGTAACTGTTGCATTTGCCGAGAGGAGCTTCTCGAAGTTGAAGTTGATAAAATCCTATCTTCGATCAACAATGTCACAAGAAAGATTGAATGGGTTGGCCATGGTATCTATTGAAAAAGAAGTTCTAAAACAGATTGATTGTAATAATATAATTGTTGACTTTCTATCAAAAAATTCTAGAAGAGTAAATTTAATTTAGACATTTGAAAGTAAAAAAAAAAAAAATAATAATATATATATATATATATATATATATATATATATATATATATATATATATATATATATAATTGGAGTCATGAGATGAGACATTCACTTACGAATCAGAAACCTATCTGCATATGAAGTTTCTCAATTTGACCTAGTATATCATAATTAGGAGTCACCATTATGATCAGGAGAAGAGTCATGATATAAGATATGCAGTGGGAATATTAACAAAAGAACAATCAAAAGAACTAAGAACAGCCCTCTTTGTATCTTCTTCTTTTTTACTTGTTGATGAAGTGGAATCAAACCAACTGGTCTTGATTTATCATCACTCCCCTTTTGTATTCGGCCACAACTACTACTTGAATTAAGAAATCAACATTCTTAACTTCACGCCAAGTAGCTTGAACTCGCTTGAAAACGACAATACTGCTCTCTGCTAGGTCATGGACGGGAATTAGTTTTTTCAAAGCTTAATTACATTCTTGATTAATTACTTTACTTAAAGGTAAAGCGATTAATAAAGAATGGAATTAATTATTATCTAAATAATAGTCATTAAACACTATAAGATGATTGGTATATAAAACAATACACTAAAGATTTTTCTAGATTTGTTAATAGCTTAAAAAAAAAGAAAGACAATATTAATTTAATCTAACCTTAAATTCACATATTTAACTAATATGAAAATATCTAGGATGATAAAGAATATACTCTACACGAGCCGTAGTATTATAACAAGAAATTATATCCTATTATATATAGAAACCTATCAAAATGCAACCTAAAGATTTTGGTCGAAATACTTACCATCCATTCAGTCAGTACTAGCTATTGGTAGAGCTTCTAGCCCTTTTTCATGATTTTAAAAGTTAATTTGACAATTCAAAGTCAACAAGAATATTAAGTCAGCCAATAAATAAAATTTGTAAAATGTGATGCATATTTTTTCAACTATCTGCTCCTTTGGCTTTGCTTAATTTCAAAAACTAATGTTAGATTTTTATTGTCATGCATGATGACTATGATCAACCAATTCAAAGACTACTCTTTAATCAAAACTCATCACATATCATGCTCTCCCTAACTCAAATACCCTAACACATTAAAGAAGAGAGAAACATGAGTGATAAAAACTCAAGTACATCAGTATTGGATCAGTTAATTCAACTAACGAGCAAACATAGCAATGTAAAGCCAGTGAATTCAATCAACTGCCAAACAAGCAAAGTTTTCATGTTTTCCATCATTACTTCACCATCATCAATCATAAAAAATCTGTCCTATTATTCCACTTATATGAAATTAAAAGGACATCACATAATGAGCGGAAAAATCCTACAAACCAACAGTATATTATACAATTATCCACAAAATCTGTAAATTAAATAGTTAGGAGAAATTAGTTAGATCAGAGAGACAGAATCAAAGAGTTGGGAGCAAAGAGCCAGAACCAGTCAACCATCAATTCTTCTTGTATTTCTTAGCACTTGGAAGGTTCACCACATCTCTTATGGTAGGCTATAGGTACTGAAGTATTAGCAGCTACAGTCTAACTAAGAGGAGAGTCAGAACCCTGATCGCCTGGTGGTGCTGTAGTAAAACTGGTAGGTTCATTCGGTTGGTGTTATGGGGCCTTCAAGGGTCCTCCACCTCATCCACCACATGTTGCACGAATTGATTTCTATGCTTCCACATGGTGGACGAATTGACTTTAAGTGGCCCTCCACCTAGTTCATCTAGTTCGTCCGTCACGTGTGCATGAACTAATTTCGTGCTGCCACGTGATGGATGAACCGAATCCAATACCCACGAACTGAAACGCTACTGCTCACTTTATAGAAGATCTAAATCCATTCACCACACACGACAGATGCAAAGACCCGCACTTTACATTCGCCACACCCCATATTCACTTTCCCACACTTGCCAAGATCTTTTATGAGGAGATCTCTCTAAAATCAAATCCTTACCCTGATTGATGGGACATGTGAAAGACTTCAAATGGTTGACTCACATTGCTATTTCAGGGAGATTTAATACCTGCCAACCTATGGATTGACAGATTGATGCTTATGAAATGATGACCTGCCTAGGACCCGAAGCCACGTGTCCCTACATCCAACGATTCTCTTTTTCCTTTCTCTTAGTATAAGTACTCCCACATTAAGATAAGAAGGAGAGACTCTAATTTAGGACCTTGAAATTCTTAACTCTGAAGAACACACTTATACACATTCTTAGCCATGTTTCGGTGATCACATCACAGTCAGACGTCACGTTCTGGTTATGAAATCACTAACTTGACCATCGGAGTGCTCGCAGCCGCTTCCTCCCCCACTAGAAAAGGCCACGAGTGACTAACGATGTGTTACCGTGTGTAGGAAGGAGCTTATGAGGAGTTTTATTTTGTTGACCATGTGTCGTGACCATTTTTCGAGGTCAACAGGTTGGTGCCGTCTGTGGAAACTGTACTATAACCACAAGTATTCCCACGAAAGAAAAATTTTATTGAAATATTTGGTTGATATCCCTCCTTGAAAAAAGGATTTGTTCTTGAAAAAAGAACAAGTGGAAGCCATAAACTAAGTTTCCATTATTTGGGAGAAGAGAATTTGCAAACTCCTAACCAATGAGTTCCAGCAATGAAGAAGTGAACCCAAGGAGAATAAAGGAGATCTCTAAAGAAGAGATCAAATGTCACACCCTGGAGGCCCCATCATTGATGTCGCAGGGGCTGAAAAATCGTTGCGCGATTGACTACCGAAGTGGCTCGCATGGCTACTAACATGAGAGGCGTTACAGCCTAAAACGCAGCCATGCAAGAACTCCTCATGTAGGTACAAAGTCAATGAGGCTTCTAAGCCCACCAAAACCCTTTACAATTAGTTCACGACCAACAAGCTGAAGCGGAGCCGAGCAGGATGACCCATTCGAGTGGACAATGAGAGGCTCCAGTTGAAAGGGAAGTTGGAGTAGACACTTCCAACTACAATGACCCCCCAGCTGGTGACGCCCAAGTGGGAGGAGATAAATTCCCCCTAGATTATAAAGAAGGGCCTCTAAGGTCTGTAAGCGTGTTTGATTGAATCAAACGAATGCCTAGACAAAGGGATCAATCCACCCATCAACCAGTTGGCCCACAAGAGCAGGCACAAAGCCAAGCCACCCAGGCTCCTTCGCCTAGAAATAGGTGAGAGAGGCGAAGCCTAGTGGATTGGGGGAACCGAGGTGGGGCATCACAATAGCCACCTTGTTACTTAGCGGATGTGAATGATTTTGATGGACCATGTCGATCCTATAAGTTTGATGATGATATTGAAAACCTCCCCTTCTCTAAGGAGCTTTGTAGCTTTCCTATGCCTCAAAGTTTTGCCCCCCTGATGAGTGCTCCACACTCATGATATTTATTCAACTTAATGCATTATTTTGTTACCCTTGAGAAAGTTTTAGAGTGTTTTTACGTGTGTTTTGATGTTGTGATGTAGGTTGGTGAGATTGAAGAAAATAAGCAAAAGTTGATAAATTGGAGAAAGGGCTAAATTGTAAGAGACCCAAAGTTTGGGGACTAAAGTGCAAATACTTAAAAGTTATGTCGAACCTCATGATGAAGATTTGAGAGTGCTCAGAGTCAATTGGATAAAGGAAGAAGTCAAAGGGATCAAATTTAGTCAAAAGATGATCATAAATCATCTTCCAACCAAAAAGTTATGTTCCGAAATTTTTGTTTCATATTGAGACTCACTTTTGACAGAATAAATGATTGAATTGGATGATGATGTCTAAGTAAAGTTGTAGCCATTTGAGTTAAATTTCCAACACATCTTGAATCGCCTCAATCGGACATTGGAATAAAAAGTTATGATGAAAATACTGACGACATGTGCAGCTGCTTGTAGGGAGGACATGTGCCCCTGAGCCGTTGTAGGGCGCCCCTGCGCCACTGGAAGCCTCAAAACTATTTTTTCACTGAAACTATGGGCGCCCCTGCGCCGCGACGACACCTAATGCCAAATACGTCCTAAATCTAAAGAGCTTAAAGAGGGGACTATAAATACGGCTACTAGGGTTTTATTAAGGGACTTTTGGGGAAGCAAAACCAAGAACGACACCAAGAAAAAGACCTTTGGAGATTGAAGAATCCACAATCAAAGAGTTTTTTCTTATTCTCTATCAATCTTCTCTATTTTATCAATGTTTAACAACATAGATTGTGTTTTCTTTTATATTTTCATGGAGTAATTTATTTTTCTAGAGATACAATGTAGCCAACACTAGAGATTATTCTTTGATCATTTAATTATCTATTTCAAAGGTTATTTTATTGGTTTATTTGTGTTTATCTACTGTTAATGCTTTTGAATGCTTGATCACCATTTGAATGATATGGAATTTGGGATTTACTATCGAGAGAGGGAATTCTTAGTAGTGACCATTGATAAACACAACCTAGGAAATTATAGAGTTCGAGAGGCCTATGAAATCCTTTGTAGTTATTAAGAGAACCAAATATCTAAATGTACTTTATTATCTTAGTTTTAGATGGAGACTCAAATTAGGGTTTTAAAGTAATTCTTAATTTGCCATCGAGAGAGGGGATTAAGATAATTTCATGTTCTTGACTAATAAACCATAAGAATAAATTAAGGAATAGTTAGATGATTGAAGCATGATCGACGGTTAAGTGAAATTGGATCTCTAGAGTTTAAGCCCATTCGTGTTAATCTTGTTTAATTGCATTGTTAATTTATTGAATTAGTTAGTTAGTTATCTCATTCCAATATTCATATTTTCTAGATAAAATTAAGGTTATTTTAATTAAAGGAATTCTTAGGATTAGATTTAAAGGTTATTTTAATTACAGGAATTCTTAGGATTAGATTTCAATCCCTGTGGAAAACGATCCTCTACTCTCACTATATTAAAACTTGACACCTTACACTCGCGATTAGAAAAATCTCGCATCAAGTTTTTGGGGCCGTTGCCGGGGATTGATTTATCTTTTCTTATTAATACTGTTACCAAGTAGTATTAATTTTAATCTAGATTCATTTTGTTTTAATTTGAATTATTCTATTTTTTTAGGTGTTTTGACAGTTGATGCGACAATCTAAAAGCTGTGATTTAATTCATATTGATTTGGAAATTGAAAGAACTTTTTGGACAATAAGAGCAGAGAAGAAAGCTAAGGAAAAAGCAATGGCTGAGCAAAACAACCATGGTCAACAAGAAGGTGCTGATCAACGGGAAATACCTATTAGAGACTACTTCAATCCGGTAGCCCAAGAGCATTATTCTGGGATAAGATGCCAAACAATCAATGCCAACAATTTTGAACTGAAAGCATCACTCATCAGTATGGTGCAACAGAATCAGTTTGGGGATTGCCTAATGAAGACCCGAACACTCATCTTTCTATGTTCTTACAAGTGGCTGATACTACAAAGGTAAATGGAGTGAGTGATAATAGCATCAAACTGAAATTGTTTCCATTTTCCCTTGGAGACGAGGCGAGAAGCTGGCTGCTATCTTTACCATTGGGAAGCATTAACATGTGGGAAGAACTAACTATGAAATTCCTTGCAAAATTTTTCCCTCCATCAAAAGTATCTCAATTAAGGGGTGAAATTGGCTCATTTCGTCAGAAGGATTTTGAACCCTTATATGAGGCGTGGGTGGTGTGCTGTCGTAGGCACCTAAAAATAGTCCTTAAACCTCTAAAACTAATGTAGTAATAGAAGTAAGGGTCGATCCCACGAAGAGTGTGTAATTCAATATTTATGCTTCTTACAATGATTGTGGGGATTTTGTATTCAAACAATTGTAAATAACTCAATTAATAACAATGTCAATTAAATTAATGAAAATAATCAAAAGACTAACCTTGGTCTAAGTCCACATCCACCATCGGAAATCCACAATTGATCATAGATACAAGGATAATTCAATTCATATTTCGAATATTCATCGTTGGAATTGATTCCTATTTCTCCTTAATTTTAGTTAATTAGAAACCAGCGCCCTAATTAACTCTAATTATTAAATAATCCCAGACCAGCGCTCAAGATTCAATTTAACAATAGCTTTACACAATAGAAAAATCGATGATTTACATAACACAAACACCAGCAGTTGCATTCAATCTATTTAAACATTCTTCTTAAGATTCAATAACCTCTATCGCAGAAAATAATCAAATCCTAGTGCTTCACAAGTTAAATGGATCAAACAATTACGGATTTGATGTTTAACTTAGCAGTAGATTGTTACAATCAATAAACTAGCGGGCCCTCTAGCAATTAAACGTAACAAATCATAGAAAGAAATGCAGAAGAACATTCAATACTCAAAATATAAATCAAACAATAAGAAAAACTATTTAGCTCTCACAATATGTGGTTCCGAGGCTTCCGTTTCCTTCAACCAAGTGTAAAAGTTTAGTTACAATTCATGAATCTAAGAGAAAAATCGAGAAGAATGAAGTTGGAGGCGTTCTGGTGTGTTTTGGAGTGTTTTTAGGGTTGAAAAGTCGTGCAAGATATGTTGCCAAAGGAGTTTGAGTCAATTTAGGAAACTTGAGATTCGGCATCAGGAAACAACCATACGATCGCAAGGTATTAAGTCATGCTGTTGCAAGGAACAAATAAATTTAACCTTCAGACTCTCGGTGATGGTCTGTGCGATCGCGAGGAATTAAAGCCATGCAATCGCAAGGCTTTACAAAACTTCCTTCGGACAGCCTTCAGTATTTTGGTCGTAACTTTCTCTCTCGATGTCCGATTGAGGTGATTCAAGATACATTGGAAAGTTAACTCAAAGGGATACAATTTTATTCGGATGATATCTTCGAATTCGATCGTTTGATATGTCAAAAACTGGTTTCAATATGAGGCTGAAAACCGGTGCAAAACTTTTCAACTTGAAAGTTGATATGTGATAATGTCTTGGCTATATTTCATCCATTTGACTTATTTCTTCATCCAATTGGCCTCTAGTACTCTCAAGTCTTCATCGTGAGGTTCGATACAACTTTTGAATATTTGTACTTTGGTTCCCGAACTTTCGCTTTCTTTCATTTTGGTCTTTTCCCCCTCATTTCTTCCAACTTACGCCATATCCATCGAATTGCCACCTAAACCAAAATATGAGAATACTAAGTACATTTAGGCATAAAATAGTCATATGAACGTATTAAATAAAGATGTAAAATGTTTATTTTATATCCCTATCAAATTCCCCCACACTTAGCTTTTGCTCGTCCTCGGGCAAAACTTAAATTTAATTCTCCAAAGACACCAAGTCGTAATACCAAGAACATAGAACCATCAAGCTTTATCAAAACACATAAAATATCATGAATAAACATTCCACACAATTCATAATCAATTAGCAAGCATTTTCATATAAAGATGAAGTAAACTAAACATGTAAACCCTCACGGATATAAGCACTCAACTCTCATGTGTTTAAAAGGGTAAGTGTTTCGCTCAAATTCATTCCAATTGAGATGTTCTACCATATGCTTGCATATCTTCTCATTCGCCACCACTTAGATCACATGCTTTACAAGAATCATAAGGACTTTTCAAAAGTTGTAATGTGGCTTATGGTCAAGGTGAGAAATATTTGGGTATGTAACTCAAGAGCCATCGAAACTAGTGGATAAAGATAAATAGACTTAGCTCAAACGTATACTTAAGACATGTAAACCAACCACTCCACATGATAGCTTCATCATTTTTGCATCTATCCCACACAAATCGAGCTCTTTCTTGAGATGTAGGAAGAGTTATGAATATAGATCTTTTTCACATCAAAATCACTCTCTTCATCACTTATTTTCTTTTTCTTCAATCATTCATTTTTTTTCTTCATCTTGTGTTTTTCTTGCACAATCTAAATTTCAAATTATACACCAATAATGGAACTCCTTGAATTGACATAGAAAATTTGTTCCAATTCACCAATAATAGCACTACCCCCACACTTATTTTCTTGCATATTTCACACTTCTCATGACATTCAACAATACTCCACTAGCTCTAAAACTTGGGTAAAGACATTGTTTTTCCACTTTAAAGCTTGTAATGTGAGTTTATACAAAGAAAAGGTAATAAGGCTCAAATGGACTCAACAATGGAAAATTCAATTACAGGGTCGGCTATTTGGCTAAGGTGGCTAATTTATGTAACAAAGATGGCCTTAATCATGTTCGTCCATACATGTGTCAATGTGATCTTGAAGAGAATCAAGGCAAGTTCTAGAGAGACAAAACCATGGAAGAATATCACACATGAAAAAAAATAATGAGACTATTATGGATGTATCAGTCTAAAGGCTCAAAAATCTCACCGGCTTTTGTCCACATAATTTAGTTACTACCATCCTTAAAGAAAATAACTGACTAATCAACTCTAAGTTGAAGGATTATTCATTCAATCATGTTATGAGTTCTTCAAAAACCTAATTAATTCTAGCAAATAGCATACACAACCCCAAAACAATCATTTAACTCTCAATTCATTTTCATGAAAAATCATGCAAAAATTTGTGAAATTAAACTCGCTCAAAATTTAAACGCAATAAATCTAAATATCTAAATCCTCTCCCCCACACTTAAAACTTACATTGTCTCCAATGTAACGTGAAATACAAAGAAAAAGATAAAGATAACTAAAATATGAACGCGAAAAAAAAAGATAAAGAAATGAACTCCCCTTGGGTTGCCTCCCAAGCAGCGCCTTTGTTTATTGTCTTTGGCTCTACTTATTGCTTTCTCGTTTAGCTCGGGTCTATCATGGTTGGCTTCGATCTTCTTTGCGATGTACCAAGTCCATTGGGAATGATAACTGGTAGTGTTCCTCCACCTCCATGGAATGTATACTTGTAGTGACTGGGGTGAAGCTTTAAATTCGGAATGGAAATCTGCAAAACAAAGGATAAAGGTTTCTCATTAGAAACTGGCAATACAAAACAAGAACTATTACCTGACTTTGGAAGATCATTTAATAATGCTGCCACAGTTCTTTGGAACTCGGTGTTTAAGGTCAACTCCTCTTTTTCCTTCCCAAGATGCTCATTAATGACAGATTCCCATTCATTTTTAGCAGCAAATTTGAAAACATCCTGTGCTAATTGATCAATTACATCAACAAAATGAACATGATTATTAATACACGAATATTTCATGGAATCATAGATATTAAGCTTAATAATCTTATCATCAAATTCCACGGTCAATGTACCATTATTAAAATCCATTTTAGTTTTCGATGTCCTTAAGAATGGTCTTCCTAACAAGATAGGAGTAGTATGATTACTATTGCCCACTTCAAGCACATAAAATTCAGCAGGAAAAAACAAATCATCAATTTTCACAAGAACATCTTCAACCACTCCCATAGGATATGCATTAGATTTATCAGCTAGTTGAATTATCACACCAGTGTTATTTAAGGGTCCAAGTTTCAAGGAATTGTATACAGAATATGACATGACATTAATAGATGCTCCTGAATCTAGCATGGCCTTTTCAAACTTAGTGTCTCCTACCATGCAAGTGATAGTGAACATACCTGGATCCGTGCACTTTGCTGGAAGTTTCTCTTGAATAATTGCAGATACGTGTTCTCCAACTTTTACATTTTCAATTCCCTTCAATTTCTGTTTCCTCTTACTTGTGCACAATTGTTTTAAAAATTTAGCATAACGAGGCACTTGTTTAATAATATCTAAAAGTGGAATGTTTACCTCGCATTTACTAAAAATTTCATGCAACTCATCATGATCTCGTTCATATTTTCTACATCCTACTAGAGCTTGAGGAAAAGGAGGTACAGGTTTATAATCCGAAAGAGGTGGAAACTTACGCTCAGTTACCTCATTATCGTTGGGAGCAGTCTTGTTTGCAACAACGTTTTCTTCCTCTTTTTGCTCAGATGATGTAGGGGTTGCCTTTACTGGAACATCAACCTCTGTGCCACTCCTCAACGTGATTGCACTTACATTTTTCCTTGGATTTACTACCGTTTGAGAGGGCAATTTTCCCGAATTCTGTGACTCCAATCGACTGACCGCGCTAGCCATTTGACCCATTTGATTCTCCAAACATTGAATGCTAGCCTTGGTCTCCTGTTGAAATTGTAAAGTGTTAGTTGCAAGAGATTTAACAATATCTTCTAAAGACATTTCAGAGTTAGAAGATTGGCCATGTTGTTGTCTAGGAGGGTATGGCTGATTATATTGCTGGAAATTCTGTCGATTTTGATTCACTTGTCGATTCCCATAACTAAGGTTTGGATGATCCCTCCATCCTTGGTTGTACGTGTTTGAATAGGGATCATAATTCCTTTGTGGTTGTCCAGGAAAGCTACTGGCTACATTTCCGTGTTCAATGGATTCTTCTTGAAGTGTTGGGCACATATCAGTTGGATGGCTTACAAATGAACAAATTCCACATGCTTTTACTGTTTGCATAGACCTGCAGCCATTTGGCGAACAAGAGTAGTTAGACTTGCTATTTGTTGTTCAATGGATGAGACATTTACCTCATTAACTTGTCTAGAAGGGGGATCGAATCTAGTGCCAAATTGTTGAGAGTTGGCTGCCATGTTTGCAACTAGGTTCCTTGCTCCTTCGGGAGTTTTATCCACCAAAGCTCCTCCACTTGCAGCATCAATCATACTCCTTTCTGTGGGTAGAAGACCTTCATAATAGTATTGAATAAGGAGTTTCTCATTGATTTGGTGATGGGGGCAACTTGCGCACAATTTCTTGAACCGCTCCCAGTATTCATGTAATGACTCTCTATTGTCCTGCCTTATGCCACAGATTTCCTTTCGGATGTTAGCTGCCCTTGAAACTGGGAAATATTTCTCCAAAAATAATCTTCTCATCTCATCCCATGTAGTAACGCTTCCCGGTGGTAGATAATAGAGCAAATCCTTAGCCAAATTCTTCAGAGAAAATGGAAAGGCTCTCAGCTTAATCTGTTCTTCAGTAATTTCTGTGGGTTTCATACTCGTGCAGACCACATGAAACTCCTTCAGATGTTTATGAGGATCTTTACCTGTAAGACCATGAAAAGTTGGCAAAAGATGTATTAGCCCAGATTTAAGCTCGAATGTAGCAGCAACATCTAAATTATGAAAACTTATGCATAGAGATTGTTGATTCAATGTAGGGGCTGCAAGCTCCTTCAAAGTTCGATTGTCCTCAGCCATGACTTCCTCTTCCTTTGATTCAAAATCACCAGGGAATAAGGTCTCGGGATCAAAATTATTCACTATGAAATTCCACTGATTGTTACTCTTGAACCTGCGTAAAGTTTTTTTTTCTAGTTCCGGATCGTACTGCAATTTACCTTGATTAGAAGATCGAGTTGCGGGCATAATCAAATAGAATAAATTAAAGAGAAGCTAGGGTAAGAGAAAAAAAAGAGTCTATGCTAAAACTCCTAAAAATAATAAATTGCCTAAAAACCTAGAAAATTATGATTTTTTTCAAAAATAAAATAAAATAACTAAAGAAGCACAAAAATAAATTAGCACCACTCCCCGGCAACGGTGCCAAAATTTGGTGTGCTGTTGTAGGCACCCAAAAATAGTCATTAAACCTCTAAAAGTAATGTAGTAATGGAAGTAAGGGTCGATCCCACGAAGAGTGTGTAATTCAATATTTATGCTTCTTACAATGATTGTGGAGATTTTGTATTGAAACAATTGTAAATAACTCAATTAATAACAATGCCAATTAAATTAACGAAAACAATCAAAAGACTAACATTGGTCTAAGTCTACATCCAGCATTGAAAATCTACAATTGATCATAGATACAAGGATAATTCAATGTACATTTCGAATATTCATCGTTGGAATTGATTCCTATTTCTCCTTAATTTCAGTTAATTAGAAACTAGCGTTCTAATTAATCCTAATTATTAAATAATCCCAGACCAGCGCTCAAGATTCAATTTAACAACAGCTTTACACAACAGAGAAATCGATGAACTAGATAACACAAACACCAGCGGTTGCATTCAATCTATTTAAACATTCTTCTTAAGATTCAATAACCTCTATCGCAGAAAATAATCAAATCCTAGTGCTTTACAAGTTAAAGGAATCAAACAATTACGGATCTGATGTTTAACTTAGCGGTAGATTGTTACAATCAATAAACTAGCGGGCCCTCTAGCAATTAAACGCAACAAATCATAGAAATAAATGCAGAAGAACATTGAATACTCAAAATATAAATCAAACAATAAGAAAAACTATTTAGATATCACAATGTGGTTCCGAGGCTTCCGTTTCCTTCAACCAAGTGTAAAAGTTTAGTTACAATTCATGATTCTAAGAGAAAAATCGAGAAGAATGAAGTTGGAGGCGTTCTGGTGTGTTTTGGAGTGTTTTTAGGGTTGAAAAGTTGTGCAAGATATGTTGCCAAAGGAGTTTGAGTCAATTTAGGAAACTTGAGATTCGGCATTAGGAAACAACCATGCGATCGCAAGGTATTAAGTCATGTTGTCGCAAGGAACAAATAAATTCAACCTTCAGACTCTCGGTGATGGTCTGTGCGATCGCGAGGAATTAAAGCCATGCGATCGCAAGGCTTTACAAAACTTCCTCCGGATAGCTTTCAGTACTTTGGTCGTAACTTTCTCTCTCAATGTCCAATTGAGGTGATTCAAGATACATTGGAAAGTTAACTCAAAGGGATACAACTTTTATTTGGATGAGATCTTCGAATTCGATCGTTTGATATGTCAAAAACTGGTTTCAATATGAGGCTGAAAACCGGTGCAAAACTTTTCAATTTGAAAGTTGATATGTGGTAATATCTTGGCTATATTTCATCCCTTTGACTTTTTTCTTCATCCAATTGGCCTCTAGTACTCTCAAGTCTTCATCGTTAGGTTCGATACAACTTTTGAATATTTGCACTTTGGTTCCCGAACTTTCGCTTTCTTTCATTTTGGTCTTTTCCCCCTCATTTCTTCCAACTTACGCCATACCCATCGAATTGCCACCTAAACCAAAATATGAGAATACTAAGTACATTTAGGCATAAAATAGTCATATGAGCGCATTAAATAAAGATGTAAAATGTGTATTTCATATTCCTATCAGTGGGAAAGATTTAAAGAGATGCAAAGAAGGTGCCCACAACATGGGTTTGATGATTGAATGCTCCTTGATAGGTTTTACAATGGATTGAATGGTCAAACAAGAGTTATTATTGACAGCACAACTGGAGGTTCTGTAATGAGCAAATCAGTTAATGAGGCATATGAAATTTTTGGAGGAAATGGCCAATAACAGTTATCAATGGCTAAATGAGCGTACCATGACCAAGAAGCCAGCTGGAATGTATGAAATTGATGCCTTCAGAAATATTTCAGCAAAGGTTGATGCCCTTTGTCATCAATTGAACACCTTAACCACTCAAAAAGCCGTCCAAGGAACAGAAACTATAGCTGCAGAAGATATGGTTTTTTCAGCCATAGTTGATAATGAGGAACAAGTACAATATGTGAACAATCGCAACTTCAACTATCAGAACTATTTCATGCCAAATCAATATCATCCGGGGCTCCATAATCATGATAATTTTTCTTATGGTAATACAAAAAATGTTTTACAGCCCTTTGTAGGGTTTGAAAACAAGGCTCCAGAGAGAAAGATGCCATTGAAAGATATTCTGGGACAATTTATGATGGAGTCAAGGGAGAGGTTCAACAGGAATGAGGCAAGGTTGCAAGGAATTGAGACTCATCTCAAGTCAATTGACACCCAAATTGGACAAATAGCATCATCTTCTAATGTTCATCAAAAAGGAAGATTCCCTAGTGATACAAAAGTGAACTCGAAGGAGCATTGTAAGGCTATTAATCTTAGGAGTGGTAAAGAGCTTGAAAATCCACAATACAAAAGCACAAAAGCAGATACTTCTTCAAGGATGACAACATCAAGTGACCATGAGGATGAAGAAAACAAAGAAATCACAACTGAATCGGAAGCATCAAAGGAGGCTGAAAAGCCCAAATCCAATATATTTCCGAATAATCCTCCAATTCTTAAACCTTCTCTTTCTTTTCCACAAAGATTTCAAAACAAAAAGCTTGATTCTCAATTTGCTAAATTCTTAGAAATTTCCAAGAAAATTCACATTAATATTTCTTTTGCAGATACCTTGGAGCAAATGCCAAATTATGTAAAATTCGTGAAAGACATCATGGCTAAGAGGAGGAGACTTGAAGAATTTGAGACAATCAATTTAACAAAGGAATGTAGTGCTATTATCCAAAGGAAGTTGCCACAAAATTTGAAGGATCTTGGAAGCTTCAGCATTCCTTACAATATCGGTGGTATCACGTTTGATAAATCATCGTGTGACCCTGGAGCTAGCATCAACTTGATGCTCCTATCAGTGTTCAAGAAATTGAGACTTGGAGAGGTAAAGCCGACAACCATATCACTGTAACTGGCAGATAGATCCATCACCTATCCATGGGGATTATAGAAGATGTATTGGTAAAGCTAGATAAGTTCATCTTTCCCGTGGACTTTGTGGTCTTGGATATGGATGAGGATGAGAAAGTACTAATAATTCTCGGTCGACCTTTCCTGGCTATTGGAAGAGCATTGATTGATGTACAAGAAGGGAAGTTGACATTGTGGGTTGATGAAAAGCAAGTGAACTTCAACATTCATCAAGAAAGAAAATCCCAGAAGAAGTAAATGCATGCCATATGATCCAATCCATCAATGCAGTGAACTTCAACATTCATCAAGAAAGAAAAATCCCAGAAGAAGTAAATGCATGCCATATGATCCAATCCATCTATGATCCTCTAGAACAACATGTGGTTCTCAACTATTCAACTTGATGCTCCTATCAGTGTTCAAGAAATTGAGACTTGGAGAGGTAAAGCCGACAACCATATCACTGTAACTGGCAGACAGATCCATCACCTATCCATGGGGATTATAGAAGATGTATTGGTAAAGGTAGATAAGTTCATCTTTCCCGTGGACTTTGTGGTCTTGGATATGGATGAGGATGAGAAAGTACTAATAATTCTCGGTCGACCTTTCCTGGCTATTGGAAGAGCATTGATTGATGTACAAGAAGGGAAGTTGACATTGTGGGTTAATGAAAAGCAAGTGAACTTCAACATTCATCTAGAAAGAAAAATCCCAGAAGAAGTAAATGCATGCCATATGATCCAATCCATCAATGCAGTGAGGGATGAGAAAGGCATAAGAAAAATGTTCTATGATCCTCTAGAACAACATGTGGTTCTCAACTATTCAAGGCTTGATACATCTGCAGATGAAAAAGGGACCAATGAAATGGTGGATTATATCTTAGAGCATGAAACAAATCCACCTGACAAGAAGGAGAGCTATGTGGAAAAACCTTCAAAACCTCCAAACATTGCCAAACCAAAAAGGTTTTGAAGGCCATATCGGAGTTAAAACCATTCAACTTTATTGGCCATGCTATAGTGAAGACGAAGACAGGGCCACGGGTGAAGTTTAGAAATAAGAGAGAGGTGCCACCTGAAGATCCAACATAGACACTGCGGTTGGGTCAAGCTAATGACGTTCTTGAGAGGCAACCCAAGCTTTCTTCCTTTATACTTATTCATTTATTTATTTTTAGTTATAGGCTAGTTTAGTTTATTTTACAATTTATTTAGGAATCATCACCCTTATCTCGTCTTCCCTTAGGTCTCAAAATAATTAAGTTGGTCATTAGATGTTTGAGCTAAGTAACACTTGTTCCATGTTTTTAACATCTAAAATATGATTTATTTTTCAGGAACATGACGTCGCGAAACACTCAAACCAACATTGACAAGGATAAAACGGGATAAATCTTAAGATTGGGGGAGAAGATAGAAAAAGCATCCATCAAATCCAGCATCATAAATACCAAAACGTCATAGGCAATGCAGATAATTCAGGGAAGTCTTCCTCACTTAACTTTAATTTCACATTGGGGACAATGTTTAGATTAAGTTTGGAGGTGTTTTATAAGTTGTCTATTTGCTTTATTTTCCTATCTATTTGCTTTATTTGCATTAATTGTCTATTTGCTTTAATTTTTTTTAATTTTATTTTGTGTGATTTTTTTATGTTGTGTGATATTCTTGGTTTAAAAAATTTTTTTTTTTACGCATGCTTGTGTGAGTTGGATAGCCTTGCCGGCATTGATGTATATTTGGTAACATGTTTTGGTTGATGAGTTGTGGATAAGTTATGTGTTTGAGTTAAATTCTTGCTTATTCATGTGAGACGAAAAATATTTATGCACGTGAATTAATTGTGATGTTGTACATGAATAGGTTGATCCATTGTTTATAGGTTGTACTAGAGAACTTAAATGCTATACCCAAACAACCATTAAACATCATCATATCCTTAAACCAAACCTAGGATGTTTGGTTGGTTGATCTATTGTAGGGAGACATGGAAATATATATGGATTCAGTGTGTGCAAAATGTTGTGTGGACTGTCTTAGACCAATGTTTTGAAAATTGGGTGAAAAACCTTAAGTTAGAGGTCAAATTTTCGAGAATAAGTGTGTAATAAATGGGCATTGCACTAATCACTGCATAAAAGGAAAGCTACCCTAAAAATATCCTAGTGAGGACAATCATAATAATCTTATTGTAAGGTGTCTCTTCGTAGCCTTTATGACTCGAGTGAATAAGCCGAAAATGGTTTAAAACCTGGTGCCCTAAAGTCATCTGATTTGGGAGTCATCGGCCTAAAACTCGCTACAGAGGTCATTTAGAAAGCTTAATGGAGAGTGTCCCCACATAAGATATTAAAAAAAATTTTGAAAAAGAGGTGCATAAAACAGAAGACGCACTACATGCCTTGATTAAGCCCAGAACACTTATTTTAGAGAATTCGACTTTCGATGAGGGATTAATAACTTGGTTGAGTCTTGGGGGTCAAAGAAATAAAAAAAAAAAGGAGAATCCATATTTGTTGACATGTTGAACTGCAATTAGTGAAATCTAACCAAACTTGAGTGGTGTAAGATATTAGTATTGAAAATCAACATTAGAATACACCATGGGAAGTGAAAAGAAAACAAGTTTGGGGTGTATGAATCTTACGAGCGAAGTAAGGAAAATTTTGACTTTTAAGGTCAGGAATTGGATCAATTTATTATTGTACAGTGTTGCACTTAACTCTTCACACACACACCCATTTTGCATTGAATAGGTGGGAAGTTAGCTTTTGCATTATAATTTTGAAATGATTCATGAAATCAATGCATGTTTCTAATCCTGAGCTACGAAGGCAACATATCTAATGAAATTTGTTTTAATTGATTTTTTTAAATTTTTTTTGTTTGTTTGTTATTCATTTTCTTTGGTTTGATGTTTGCTCGAGGACAAGCAAAATATTAAGTTTGAGGGTATTTGATAAGTGCTCCACACTCATGATATTTATTCCACTTAATGCATTATTTTGTTACCCTTGAGAAAGTTTTAGAGTGTTTTTATGTGTGTTTTGATGTTGTGATGTAGGTTGGTGAGATTGAAGAAAATAAGCAAAAATTGATAAATTTGGAGAAATGGCTAAATAGTAAGAGATCCAAAGTTCGGGGGGACTAAAGAGCAAATACTTAAAAGTTATGTCGAACCTCATTATGAAGATTTGAGAGTGCTTGGAGTCAATTGGATAAAGGAAGATGTCAAAGAGATCAAATTTAGTCAAAAGATGATCACAAATCATCTTCCAACCAAAAAGTTAAGTTCCGGAATTTTAATCTCATATTGAGACTCACTTTTGACAGAGTAAACGATCGAATTGGATGATAATGTCTAAAGTAAAGTTGTAGCCCTTTGAGTTAAATTTCCAACACATCTTGAATTGTCTCAATCAAATTTTGGAATAAAAAGTTACGATGAAAATACTGAAAACATGTGCAGCTACTTACAGGGAGGAAAGGCGCCCTTGCGCCATTGTAGGGCGACCCTGCGCCACTGGAAGCCTCAAAACTGTTTTTTCACCTAAAACTACGGGCGCCCCCGCGCTGTGATGACACCTGATGCCAAATACGCCCTAAATCTAAAGAGCTTAAACTGGGGACTATAAATACAGCTACTAAGGTTTTATTAAGGGACTTATTGGGGAAGCAAAACCAAGAGCGACACCAAGAAGAAGACCCTTAGAGATTGAAGAATCCACAATCAAAGAGTTTTTCTTATTCTCTATCAATCTTCTCTATTTTATCAATGTTTAATAACATGGATTGTGTTTTCTTTTATATTTTCATGGAGTAATTTATTTTTCTAGAGATACAATGTAGCCAACACTAGAGATTATGCTTTGATCTTTTAATTATCTATTTCAAAGGTTGTTCTATTGGTTTATTTGTTTTTATCTACTGTTAATGCTTTTGAATGCTTGATCACCATTTGAATGATATGGAATTTGGGATTTACTATCGAGAGAGGGAATTCTAAATAGTGACCATTGATAAACACAACCTAGGAGATTATAGAGTTCGAGAGGCCTATGAAATCTTTTGTAGTTATTAAGAGAACCAAATATCTAAATGTACTTTATCATCTTAGTTTTACATGGAGACTTAAAATTAGGGTTTTAAAATAATTCTTAATTCGCCATCGAGAGAGGGGATTAAGATCATTTTGAGTTCTTGACTAATAAACCATAAGAATAAATTAAGGAATTGTTAGATGATTGAAGCATGATCGACGGTTAGGTGAAATTGGATCTCTAGAGTTTAAGCATATTCGTGTTAATCTTGTTTAATTGCATTGTTAATTTATTGAATTAGTTAGTTAGTTATCTCATTCCAATATTCATATTTTCTAGATAAAATTAAGGTTATTTTAATTAAAGGAATTCTTAGGATTAGATTTCAATCCCTGTGGAAAACGATATTCTACTCTCTATACTGTACACTTGCGGTTGGAAAAATCTCGCATCACCCCCCTTTAAATTCCTAATTACGAGGGAATATGTGACCCAGAGAAACATCTCAACAAGTACAAAACATAAATGAGCCTTTGAGGTGCTTCGCCGCTCTAAAGTGCAGGGCCTATCACTTGACACTTGACGGTGTAACCGAAGTGTGGTATGGTAGGTTGACGCCACTTAGCATCAGGAGTTGGCCACGGTGACTTTGAACAATGTACCTACATTAGCCTAATGAAAATGTGACCTCAGCAACAACGTTGGGATCGGAGTACCTAGGAGACCCTCTAACCTTAGAAATAGGGGGATGGCCTAAAAGTAGGTCCCAAAAAAGGCACAACCCTACTGTACTTTCCACCATTTCTATAGCCATGACATGAGTAAATGTTGAGAGGCCTCCCGCGCCACTGAAAGGAGCATCTCCCGAAGTAGGAGATGCCACTCTTAGGACGGCGCTACAAGGTCGAACTCGCTTAGGAGGGGTGAGACAAGAAGGCACTCACCTCGACATGGAGCTAACGAAGACCAGGATAGGCCTAGGAGTAGACAGCAACCTAGGAGATATCCCGCTGCCGCAAATGAAACCAACCCATTCGAGAAATTTACACGATCATTGGAGGACCACACGTAGGAAGTGAGTCCAGAAACGATCGAATGAATTACACCAGGGAGGCTAAAACCTGCCTATGGCCAACTATAAAGTAAATCAATCCTAAAGAGTGAGGCCAGTAGAGCCCATCACATTCACTTAGAAAGATGCGATGGCCTTATACTATTCCCACTGCGATGCACCAATAGTGATAACCGTGGTGGCTTAAAATGGACTAAAGCTTATGATAGTAGACAATAAGAGTTCAGTCAATATTTTGTTCAGTTCTGCTTATGATAAGGTGGTGGTGGACCATGAACTCACTCCTATGACTTCTCCCATGTACGGATTCAAGAAAATAGCATTATTCTAAGAAAAAGAATTACCCTGGCTGTTAAAATGGGAACCCCACCTCTGATAACATACCACTTTATTGAATTCTTGGTGGTTGACCACCGGTCTACATACCACAGAGTACTAGGAAGGCCAGCCTTGAAAGAGTTATGGATTGTCACCTCCATCCATCACTTATGTATAAAATTCCCTACTGAATGAGGGATAGCCACCATCCGAGGTAACCAGATGGACTCAAGAGAGTGTTATCTCAAATCCTTAAGAAAGGCTAAACCTCGGAGAGTTAACATGGTATTCTTTGATGCTGAAATGTCCGACGTCCCTGACGAATGGCAAACCCCTCCATAAGGGAAAGATGTCGAGATGGTAGAAACTTTTGTGAAGGGCTGACCTAAGCATGTAGCCATGGACGAATTGGATCCTCAAATTTGGATCACAAACCACTCCAATAGAGGAACTGGAAAGCTTTCCATTGGATCTCCAAGATGCTTCTAAGTTCTACAAATGGGAAAAGATTTGGGTGATGAAGCAAAGGAAGAACTGAAAGACTTCATCCATAATAACTCAGACGTCTTTGTATGGAAACTTGAGGACATGATTGGAATAGACCCGAGAATTAGTTGCCACCATTTGCAAATTGATCCAGCCCAAACCTTGCACAGGCAGAAGATGAGAGCGCTAAATGCAAAGAGGTATGACGCTTTGAAGGAAGAAGTGGAGAAACTGATTAGCAATGGCTTCATCAGGGAAGCCACCTATCCGAAATGGATATTCAACCATGTGCTGGTGAAGAAACACAATGGCAAGTGGAGAGTGTACATTGACTTCTCCAATGTCAATCAGACCTACCCAAAGGATAGTTTTCCACTTCCTGGAATAGACCAATTGGTAGATTCGATCACTAGACACAAGCTGCTAAGTTTTATGGACACTTATTCGGGTTTTAATCAAATCTCCATATACCAAAAAGAAGAGGACAACATTTCTTTCATCACGGATAGGGGATATATTGTTATAAAGTGATGCCCTTTGGACTGAAGAATTCTTGAGCCATCTACCAGAGGCTAGTAAACAAGATGTTTGCTAATCAGCTCGACAAAACGATGAAAGTCTACATTGATGACATGCTTGTAAAGAGCCTCCAAGAAAGAAACCATGTAAAGTACTTCAATGAGGCCTTCCATATTCTGAGGAGATAGAATGAGGCTAAATCCTCTCAAATGTGCATTTGGTATAGCATCCGGCAAGTTCCTTAGGTACATTGTAAATTAGAGAGGGATTGAAGTGAATCCTGAGAAGATTAAGGCTTTGATCGAAATGAGGTCACCTCAGAAGCCTAAGGAGGTGAAACGACTTACTGGCAAGGTGGTCGCACTCAATCGCTTCATATCCAAATCCATAGAGAAGTGCCTCTCATTCTTCAAGATTCTCAAATGAGGAAAGAGGTTCCAATGGACACCAAAATAAGAGGAAGCATTCCAGGTACTGAAAAGTAACCTTGGACAAGCTCTCCTCTTATACAAACCCAAAGTAGGCGAACCTTTGCAGCTTTACCTAGTAGTGTTCGATGATGTTATCAGTTTAGTTCTTATAAGGGAAGAATAGATGCACCAATTGACCATTTACTACATAAGCAAAGCTTTCCCTCTCTTTGATCACAGTATCTCGAAAGTTGAAGCCATACTTTCAGGCCCACAACATCCATGTGCTCACAAACTTTCCATTGAAGCAAGTCCTCCAGAAGCCAGATGCCTCGGGAAAGCTATTGAAATGAGCAGTAGAGATCAGTGAGTTCGATATAATGTATAAGCTAGGGGCTACGATTAAGGGTGAGGCCACAACTAACTTTGTGGCAGACTTTACTAGGGCTCTCGAAATAGAAGTGAATATGGAACTGGTGGAGCCTCCCACTTGGAACCTCTTTGTTGACGGATCATCTGGAAAAGCCGGCTCAGGAGCAGGAATAGTCTTGGAGAGCCCTGAGGACCATAAGATTAATTGTGTAGTGAGGCTTGGATTGAAAGCATCCAACAATGTAGCGAAATATGAAGCGCTCCTAGCTGGCCTTCGTTTAGCTAAGGAATTGCAAGTAAAGAGGTTGACCATCAACAGCGATTCACAACTAGCAGTAGTAAATAAGGTCAATGGTAGTTTTGTGGCCAGAGACAAGCACTTGGCGGCATACCTAAAACTAGTCATGAATTTCCTCCCCAACTTTGAAAAATTCGAACTGACACAAGTGCCCCCACCTTGAGAAGTCCCATGCCGACACTCTATCAAAGTTGTCTAGCAGTAAGGATTTTGAACTCCTCAAGGTGATTTCCATAGAACATCTTGTTGAACCCCCAGTTACAAAGGAGGAAGAAGTTATGTAGATTGAAGGTATCCCATTGTGGATGCAACCTATTATTGATTTTCTCAAAGATCATACCGTATTGAAGAAGAAGTCGAAGCCCTCGACTTTGGAGAAGGGCTGTCAACTTCATCATTGCAAGATGATGTGTTATACAAGTGAGGTTTTTCATCCCATCCTTAGGTGCATAGGAGGCGAAGAGGCGAACTATAACCTGAAGGAGATCCATCAGGGTTTGTGGCAATCACTCTGGAGGGCCAGCACTGACATATAAGATACTCAAACATGGATATTATTAGCCCACCTTGAAAAGAAACTCAATACAATTTGTACATAAATGCGACAACTGTCAACATTTCTCCAATGTGCAAAGACAGCCTTCACATGAACTCATAGTTGTATCAAACCCTTGGCCATTTGCCAAGTGGGGAGTTGATTTCAAAGGCCCATTGCCAAGGGAGAAGGAGAATGCATGCTTTACCATCGTAACAATTGACTACTTCACGAAATGGGTCGAGGCGGAGCCTTTGGCTAAGATTACCAAAATGAACACTTCCAAGTTCCTTTGGAAGAATATCATATGCAGGTTTGGCATCCCCCATTCTGTTGTTTCAGATAATGGAAAATAGTTCGACAACAAGAAGATCAGAGATTTGTGCAATGAGCTCGAAATTAAGAAGCGTTTCTCAACACCTGATCACCCCAAGCAAACGGGGAGGTCAAAGTGGTCAACAAAACCATCAAACTCACCCTGAAGAAAAAGCTGGATGCTTCAAAAGGGATGTGGGTTGATGAACTCCTCCAAGTCCTTGGGGTCATACGAACAACCAGCAGGACTGTAACTGGGGAAACTCTATTCTCTATGACTAACAAGGCTGAGGCCATGAGCCCAATAGAGGCTAGAGTGCCCTCACCTCGTCACATCCACTTCAATGAGGTAACAAATAACAAACTAAGAAGGTTCGAACTTAAATTCCTTGAAGAAAGAGAGATGACTCTCAAGTCAAACTCCCCTCTTACCAGCACAAGATGATGCGCTACTACAATGCTAAGGTAAAGAAAAGGCCTTTCACATTAGCAATTTGGTACTTCGAAAATTTTTTCAATCCTCAAAGAAACGTGGAACATGAACATTGGGGCCGAACTGGGAAGGCCTGTATCGCGTTATAGAAGAAGTGGGACCTAACACATATAAGATTGAAGATTTGGAAGGAAAAGTGATGCCTCATCCTTGGAATATCAAACATCTGAGGAAGTATTATTAATAAAGATGTTGTGAAGGATAACTTCGGTCATCCAAATATTCTTGTCAATGGAATGAATTAGTTTCTACAAACCAACGCCCTTGCTAAGGTGCGTGATGCCCCCATGGGGTCACCTCAACCAAGGATGTCCACTTCGATAGGAGAGGCATGTGACACCCCCACAGGGGTCGCCTTATCAATCCTTCGAAAATGATGTTTTCCATGCTGGAAAATGTCCTTGCCAAGGTACGTGATGCCCTCTGTGGTCATCTCAACTAAGGATGTCCACTTCGATAGGAGAGGTACGTGACAACCCCACAGGGGTCGCCTTATTAATCCTTCGAAAATGATGTTCTCCATGCTGAAAAGTGCCCTTAGCCAAGGTACGTTGCGCCCCTGCGAGGCTACCTCCGTAAAGGATGACCACTTCATTAGTAAAGGTGCGCACGCCTCCCCTATTGAAGTGTTTAAACAGAGTGTTAACACTTGGATCCTATCTGATTTATTCATTTTGGTGAAGTGTTTACACTCCATTTGCTTTATCGAGGTGTTTAAACGAAACGTTAACACTTGGATCCCATCTAATTTATTCATTTTGGTGAAGTGTTTACACATCCATTTGCTTTGTCAAGGTATTTAAATGAAGTGTTAACACTTGGATCCCATTTGATTTATTCAGTTAAGCGAAGTATTTACACATCCCATTTGATTTGTTCATTTTGGTGAAGTGTTTATACCCCATTTGCTTTGTCAAAGTGTTTACACTTGAATATTGTTTAAATTGTTCAATCTAAGCAAATTTGTAACACGTAGAAAAGAAAGGAATAATACAACAATTAAGAAACGGATTTCATTACGAAATTGCTTAGGGCCAAAGCCCCTACAATGAAGAAGAAAGAGGAAACTAAGGATCTACATTTAGAATTGCCCCAACCTCCACTTCTTTAGGAGCTTCCCTCTCAGCCTCGACGTTAGGCCGGCCTCCAGTAGGACCTTCGAACTCTTCCTCCAGAAATCCTATGCCTAGCTCCGGATGAACCTCCCTCAAGCAAGACATCATCTCCTAGGCACTCCATGAAGCCAGTAGTTGACAAAGTCATCGTACTCCTTCATTTGGTCAAAGTTGTCGATGTAGTTCTGCACCGCCACTTTACCCACTGTCTTCACTTCAGCCCTTAAAGATTCAATCTCTTGATTTTGAGCCTCGGTTAACATCCCGAATTTGGCCTTGTTCTTGTTGGCATGTTCCAACGCCTCAGAGGCGATCCCTTGTGGTTCATTGGACTGATCAACCAGGGTTGCCACTTGAGAAACGGATTCATGAAGCTCATTCTTGAGTTGGTTCACTGAATCTCAGTAGCATCCAACTTCACCTCAGCGTCTTCACCTCAGACTCCTCCGCCTTTCTCCTCACCTTCCTCACTTCCATTTGTCTGAGACCTCAATCCTTCGCTCTAAATATTCATTTCTTTTGCGAGGCCCCAGACTAAATCTTCTGCCACTATGCCAATACTTAGAGCTCGGGCCACACAGACATTGTTCCTGGAGGGAGGTCCTCTACTTCGCAGGAGGTGACATGGTCTCGCCAATCCCCAGTCTAGTACTTATAATAAACTCAGGTTGTGGAACCAGTTTTAGGAGGCAACATTTCCAATACTGACTTAGAGAGGTCATCGTCCTTACTTTCCAAGAAATCTATCACTTTGCTACGATGAGGGTTGGCGAACTTCTTCAACCTCTTTCGAGGTGGTTCTCCATTGTGGGTGGTGGGGCTGGGCACAGTCGTCTTTCGTACAGCTGCTAAAGGAATGGAAGGAGATGAAGGCTTGGCCACCATGGCAGCGAAAAGCATTTTTGTAAAGTAAAACTGTGAAATGGGAGGGTTCAGCCTTATATAGGTGTTGCCCAGTCACCCCAACTATTAGATTATCAATAATCACATCTTGGCCGTTCAAATATATAGTGCATCATCACCATTAATCCCAAAGTCACATAAGCCAGTGGTCCTGATGAAGCAGTGTGCTTCACGCTCTTGTCCAAATGAGTTGCCTTGAATTTGTATAGCCGTCGCCATGATTACCATTTATTATGTGGGAGACGTGCCTTGGAAGCAAGCGACGTCCTCATGATTACCTTGAAAAGAAGCGAAAGTTTCAAATTATTAGCACACAACCCTAAGCTGCCTAATCATCAAGACTTTTCCCGAAGTTGCCAACACTCCACACTTCGTCCTTCAGCAAGGACTTCGTTTCTACAACAACTTTTCCCAAAGTTGCCAACACCCAATGCTTCGTCCTTCAGTAAGGACTTCACTTTTGTGACAACTTTTCCCAAAGTTGCTAACACTCAATGCTTTGTCATTCAACAAGGACTTCACTTCTACAATAACTTTTCCCAAAGTTGCTAACACTCAACGCTTCATCCTTCAGCAAGGACTTCGCTTTTGCAACAACTTTTCCCAAAGTTGCTAACACTCAACGCTTCATCCTTCAGCAAGGACTTCGCTTTTGCAACAAGTTTTCCCAAAGTTGCTAACACTCAATAGACATCGCTTTTGCATACCTTTTCATCTCTTCTACAATGATTAGTGCGTACACCCCATGAAATGGCATGATATAGCCACATCAATAAAGTCCATGTATTATATAAATATACATACATGAACTTGAAGGACTGTTTTACGGGCCTTTAGGGGTCCTCCACCTCATCCATCCAGTTCATCAGCCACTTGGTGCACTAACTCATTTTGCGCTACCATGTGGTGGACGAACTGAATTTAAGTTGCCCTCCACCTTGTTCATCCAATTTGTTCGCTACATTTTCACAAACTAATTTCATGCTGCCACGTGATGGATGAACCGAACTTATGTGGATGAACCGAATCTAATACCCACGAACTGAAACACTGCTGCTTACTTTAGAGAAGATTCAAACCCATCCGCCACACATGACGGACGCAAAGGCCCGCACTCTGCATTTGTCACACCCCATATTCACTTTTCCACACTTGCCAAGATCTTTTATGATGAGATTTCTCTAAAATCAAATCCTTAGCCGGATTGATAGGATGTGTTGCAAACTGGTGTGTGTTGTTGCAGGCACCCAAAAGTAATACCTTAACCTCTAAAACTAATGTAGTAGTAGAAGTAAGGGTCGATCCCACGAAGAGTATATAATTCAATATTTTATGCTTCATACAATGATTGGGGGGTTTTATATGCAAACGATTGTAAATAACGCAATCAATAACAATGAAAATTAAATTAACGAAAACAATCAAAAGACTAACCTTGGTCTAAGCCCACATCCACCGTCGGAAATCCACAATTGATCATAGATGCAATGATAATTCAATTCATATTTTGAATTCATCGTTGGAAAGAATTCATATTTCTCCTTAATTTTAGTTAGTTAGAAACCAGCGTTCTAAGTAACCCTAATTATTAAATAACACCAAACCATCGCTCAAGATTCAATTTAATAACAGTTTTACACAATAGAGAAATCGATGAACTAGATAACACAAACACTAACTGTTGCATTCAATCTATTTAAACATTCTTCTTAAGATTCAATAACCTCTATCATAGAAAATCATCAAATCCTAGTGCTTCACAAGTTAAAGTAATCAAACAATTACGGATTTGATATTTAACTTAGCGGTAGATTGTAACAAATAACAAACTAGTAGGCCTCCTAGCAATTAAACATAACAATCATGGAAATAAATGCAGAAGAATATTCAATACTCAAAAACATGAATTAAACTAAAAAAAACCATTTAGATCTCACATTATGTGGTTCCGAGGCTTCAATCTGCCTCGACCATGAATCTAAGAGAGAAATAATGAAGAATGGAGTTTGGAGGCATTCTCTACATTCTAGGGTTTTAAAATATGTATTTATAGTTGTTTCCATAGGTGGTTGACTTAAATTAGGAAACCAAAAAATTTTCCCCGATTTGGCTTGGGCGGGCGCCCAGTAGAAAATGGGGCGGCCGCCTAGGCATAGATATTGGTTTCTGTTAATGAAGTTTGGCTGCCCGACCAACATAATTGAGCAGTCTTTAGTTTTTTGGTCATATCTTCCTCTCTCGATATCCGATTAAGTTGATTCAAGATGTATTGGAAAGCCTTTGCTTCAGATATTATCTTCCAACTAGATCATTTGTCATGTCAAAAATGGGTTTCAAATTGAGACTGAAAATCCGACGCATAAACTTTTCAGTTACTTTGATTGTACTTAATCCCTTTAACTTCTTTCTTCATCCGATTGACCTCTAACACACTCAAATCTTTATTGTGAGGTTCTACATAACTTTTGAGTATTTGCATTTCAGTCCCCAAACTTCTTTTTCTTTTCGTTTGTCCATTGTTCACTTATTTCTTCCAAATTACGCCATATCCATAGAATTGCCACCTAAATCAAAATATAAATGTAATGAGTACATTTTAGCACTAATTAATTATACAAGCACATAAAATAAAGAGGAAAAAATATGGATTTTGGACTCCTATCAAATTCCTCCACACTTGGCTTTTGCTCGTCCTCAGGCAAAACTCAAATTTGATTCCCCAAAAACACCCGGTCGTAATGCCATGAACATATAACCATCAAACCTTTTCAAAACACATAAGATATCATGAATAAACATTCCCACACAACTCATAATCAATTAGCAAGAATTTTCATATGAAGATGGAGTAAACTAAACGTGTAGACCCTTATGGATATAAGCACTTAACTCTCATGTGTTTAAAATGTAAGTATTTCGCCCAAATTCATTCCAATGCTACCATATGCTTGCATATCTTCTCATTCGCCACCACTTATGTCACACGCTTAACAAGATTCATAAGGACTTTTCAAGGGTTGTAACGTGGCTTAGGGTCAAGGTGGGAAATATTTGGGTATGTGACTTTAGAGCCATCGAAACTAGTGGAGTAAAGATGAATAGATTCAGCTCAAATATATACATAAGACATGTAAAACCAACCACTCCAAATGAATTCTTCTTCACTTCGCATCTATCCCACACAAACCGAACTCTTTTTTGAGATGTTGGAAGAGTTATGAATATAGATATTTTGTAACATTAAAATCACTCTCCTTCATCAGTTAGTTTCTTTTTTTTCTTCTATCATTCATTTTTTTTTCTCTTGTTTTTTTTCAATATATAAACTCCAAATGTTACACCAACAATGGAACTCTATGAATTGACATAGAAAATTTGTTTTGATTCACCAATTATAGCACTACCAAAAATCTTGATACCCCAACACTTATTTCCTCTCACACCCACACATATCATGATATTGATCAATACTCCACTAGCACTAAGGCTTAGGTAAAGATGTTGTTTTTCCTATTTAAAGCTTGTAGCGTGAGTCTACAAAAAGAAAAGGCAATAAGGCTCAAAGGGGTTCACCAAAGGAAAATTCAATTACAGTGTAGGCTATTTGGCTAATGTAGCTAATTTATGTAACAAAGATGGTCTTAATCTTGTTCGTGCATGCATGTATCAATGTGATCTTGAATAGAATCAAGACAAGTTCTAGAGAAACAAAACCATGGAAGAATATCACACATGAAAAAAATAATGAGACTGTTATGGATGTGTCGGTCTAAAGGCTCAAAATCTCACCGACTTTTTGTCTACAAAATTTAGTTACTACCATCCTCAAAGAAAATAATTCAACTACTTAACTCTAAGTTGGAGGATTATTCATTCAATCGTGTTATGAATTCTTCGAAAGCCTAATTAATTCTTGCAAATAGCGTACTCAACCAAAAAATCATTTAACCTCAACTCTTCTTGAAAAATCATGCAAAAATCTTCAAATTTTTTGAAATTTAAAGTCAATCTAAATGTAACCTAAATCTAAATCCCCTCTCCCACACTTAAAACTTACATTATCCCTAATGTAAGGTGCAATGCAAAGAAAAGGACAAAAATAACATAAAATAATAAAAAAATGCGAAAAATAAAAAAATAAAAATATAAAGGAACGAACCCCCCTTGGGTTGCCTCCCAAGCAGTGCCTTTGTTTATTGTCATTGGCTAGACTCAATGTTTCCTTGTTCAGACTGGACTATCATGGACAGTTTCACTCTTCCTTGCAATGCACTCCATTGGGAATGATAACTGGCAATGTTCCTCCACCTTCATGGAATGTACACTTGTAGTGACTGGGGTGGGGCTTCAAATCCGGAATGAAAGTCTGCAAAACAAAAAGTAGAGGCCTCTCATTAGAAACTGGTAATATAAAACAAGAACTGTTACTTGACTTTGGAAGATCATTTAATGCTGCCACAGTTCTTTGTAACTCTGTGTTTAAAGCCAGCTCCTCTTTTTCCTCCCCAAGACGCTCATTAATGATAGCTTTCCCATTCATTTTTAGCAGAAAATTTGAAAACATCATGTGCTAATTGATCAATTACATCAATAAAATGAACATGATTATTATTACACGGATGTTTCATGGAATCATAGATATTAAGTTCAATGATCTTATCATCAAACTCCATGGTCAATGTGCCATCATGAAAATCTATTTTAGTTTTGGATGTCCTTAAGAATGGTCTTCCTAACAAGATAGGGGTAGTATGATTACTATTGCCCATGTCAAGCACATAAAAATCAGCAGGGAAAATCAAACCATCAATTTTCACAAGAACATCCTCAACTAGACCCATAGGATAGGCGTTAGATTTGTCTGCCAATTGAATTATCACACCAGTGTCATTTAAAGGCCCAAGTTTCAAAGAAGCGTATACAGAATATGGCATGACATTAATAGAAGCTCCTGAATCTATCATGGCCTTTTGAAACTTAGTGTTACCTATCGTGCAAGGGATAGTGAACATGCTAGGATCCGTGCATTTTATAGGAAGTCTCTTTTGAATAATTGCAGATACAGTCTCTCCAACTTTAACCTTTTCAATTCCCTTTAGTTTCTGTCTCTTCTTACTTGTACACAATTGTTTTAAAAATTTAGCATAACGAGACACTTGTTTAATGATAGCTAAAAGTGGAATATTTACCTCGCATTTACTAAAAATTTCATGCAACTCATCATGATCTTGTTCATATTTCCTAGATAACACAAATACCAACAGTTGCATTCAATCTATTTAAACATTCTTCTTAAGATTCAATAACCTCTATCGCAGAAAATCATCAAATCCTAGTGCTTCACAAGTTAAAAGAATCAAACAATTATGGATTTGATATTTAACTTAGCGGTAGATTGTAACGAATAACAAACTAGTAGGCCTTCTAGCAATTCAACATAACAATCATGGAAATAAATGCAGAAAAATATTCAATACTCAAAAACATGAATTAAACTAAGAAAAACCATTTAGATCTCACAATATGTAGTTTTGAGGCTTCAATCTCCTTTGACCAAGTGTAAAAGTTTAGTTACAATTCATGAATCTAAGAGAGAAATAATGAAGAATGGAGTTTGAAATGTTCTCTACATTCTAGGGTTTTAAAATATGTATTTATAGTTGTTTCCATAGGTAGTTGACTTAAATTAGGAAACCAAAAAAAATTCCCCAAATTTGGCCTGGGCAGGTGCCCAGTAGAAAATGTGGCAGCCACCCAGGCATAGATATTGGCTTCTGTTAATGAAGTTTGGCCGCCCGACCAACATAACTGAACAGCCTTCGGCGTTTTGGTTATATCTTCCTCTCCCGATATCCGATTGAGTTGATTCAAGATGTATTGGAAAGTTAACTCAAAGGGATACAACTTTACTTCAGATATATCTTCCAATTCGATCTTTTTCCATGTCAAAAATGGGTTTCAAATTGAGACTGAAAATTCCACGCGTAACCTTTTCGGCCAGGAGTTGAAATGTGATAATACTTTGATTGTACTTCATCCCTTTGACTTCTTTCTTCATCCGATTAACCTCTAACACTCTCAAATCTTTATCGAGGTTCTACATAACTTTTAAGTATTTGCATTTTAGTCCCCAAACTTCATTTTCTTTCCTTTTGACCATTGTTCGCTTATTTCTTCCAATTACGCCGTATCCATAGAATTGCCACCTAAATCAAAATATAAACGTAATGAGTACATTTTGGCACTAATTAATTATATGAGCACATAAAATAAGGAGGTAAAAATATACAATTTGCACTCCTATCACAAACTTCAAATGGTCAACTCAGACTACTATGTTAGTGAACATTTAATACCCGCCAACCTATGGATTGATAGATTGACACCTATGAAAGGATGACCTGCCCAGGATCCAAAGCCATGTGTCCCTACATCTAACGGTTCTCCTTTCCTTTTCTCTTAGTATAAGTACTCCCACATCAAGATAATAAGGGATTTCGGACCTTGAAATTCTTAACTCTGAAGAACACACTTATATACATTCTTAGACACGTTCCGATGACTACCTCACTGCTAGACATCAGTTTTCGATTACAAAATCACTAACTTGACTATCGGAGTGCTTATGGCTGCTTCTCTCCCCATCGAAAAAGGCCACGAGTGACTAACGGTATGTTACCATACGTGAGAAGGAGCTTAGGTGGAGTCTTATTCTATTGGTCAAGTGTTGTAACCATTTTATAGCGTCAACAGTTGGCATTCGGGGAAACCAAAGGTAACCACTTTCGTGGCGCCTCTATGCATTCATCTCCTAAAACTTGATTTGTTCCAATACTTTGAATGATTTTAAACTTGTTAGAAAAATTTTGAGTACGGAGAAGAATTTGTGCAACCTTGTTCTCGACAACTTTGAGCTGTGACTTAATGACATCTAAATGGTCAAATTGATATGTTGGCAACACATGGCATGGAACTCTAGGAATTTAGGTATACCCTCCAAATTTACAAATTCAGTTACACCAATGGTTGGAATATCAATAGAGAATTTGTCTATTGTCATATATGGTACTCCAAGATTAGCAAAAAAAAAAAAAATGGTAGATCAGACTAGGATAAGGTAGTTTATACAGCTTGGCCCTCCTTAACCTTTCACACATAGTTTGATCAAAGATCATGTTCATCAAACTCTACCCAACTTGTACAAAAATAGAGCCCTCTCATGGGATAAGAAAGGACAGTATGTTAAAGGATTAATATTGTGAACTAAGATTTTGTGAAGGACTGTGTTTTGACAACAATATAAAAGTAGGTAAGTTATCAACTTTTTCAAGCGAGTTCATTTATTTCATCTCCATAGATACCTTACCAGTGTTCAACTCTTCTTCTGCAGACTCTACCACATTTTCCATTCCCAACCAATCTCTCAACACATATAGGCTTAAGGTAACAATCTAATCCAAACCAATTATTACAAATTCTTCTATCAACAAGGAAGCGTAAGGTATTGATAGAAGAATTCGTGAGATGCAATTCTAAGATCTTGAATCTCCCTTGTTATTTCATTTTTAGTGTAACAATTTCAAATCATTCATGTTGGTCAATGTTCCTAATTTAATTGAAAGTCTCTCCCGATAGCGATCAAAGCTATTTCCCTCATATAACTCTTCTATCTCTCGATGAAAGATGCAAAAATGATAAATACATTAATAAGTGCTAGAACACTTATTGAAACCATAGAAAGTATATAGGCATATTTCTATCCTCTATCGAGTCTTACAACATTTATTATGTTGTGCTTAAACCCTATTGTCTTTCTTGATCACAATAAAATCCACTAACAATTCAATTGGTGATCAAGTAATTGAAAAGAATAATAAAAACGATCATAAACATCCAAAATCAAACCAAATAAAAGTCAAAATAATTAATTAAAGCTAAACATATTATAACAAAGGTTCATCTCATCGTAACAATGTATAAAACTAGCATAACATATTGGAATTACAAGAAATCATGTTAAATGTATAGAACATCGCCCGAAAATGTAAATTAATTAATGAAAGAAGATGAATTTTGATGTTCTTGAATTTCTTCAAATAATCTTGATAAATTTTCAATAATTTTGCTTCTTTGTCCACAAATCCCAGGTTTATTCTCCAATTAATGAGTTCTTAAAGTTCGCCTTTAAAATCTTCTCACAATATATGTTTTTGCCCCTCTTTTATGATGAAAATCGATAGAATAATGTAGTATGAGATCTATATGAGAGGTCTCTACTATATATTCTGTTGTTAGGTATTTTTTGGAGTCAAAAATTAGTTGAAAATCATGTCCAAATTGGTTTCCGAAAGGGTTCCAATCGAATAAGAAAAATTGCATTCGTGCAAGCATGTTTTCTCTTTGTACAACAGTCAGTATTTTTGTCATAACTTTCTCTCTCAATGTCCGATTGAGATGATAAAGTGATTTAAAAAGATAACTCAAAGGGCTGCAGTTTCGATAGAAATATAATTTTTCCAATTTGAACGTTTACTATGCCAAAAATGGGTCTCAATCTTCGACTAAAAATCTGGATTATAACTTGTACGATTGAAAATTGATTTTGATTATATTTTGATCATATTTCATTTTTTTTTTTTTACATCTAATTGCATCTAATTGTCTCCTAGCAATCTTCAAAATATCATCTTGTGGTCTAAATCAACCGTTGGATCCTAAAGACTCTGTATGCTCCACCTCCTGATGTAGGAGGTCGGACGACTGCTAGTTATAGGGGTCTCAGAACTTTCTCCAGCATTTCGTTTTCCATTTTTCACCTTGGTGATCATTCTCCTTGTTGGAAGAGTAGATTAAGAGGATTCAGTAGCAGCATCTCCAGAAGATTCAAATTGAGAACATGTGATCATTGAGACTGTTGCTTCTCGCTTCCAAGGGCCAATGAAACGGGCCATGTAGCACGACGATGGGCAGATAGTCAATAAGAAAGTCAAAAGAAGATCCAATAAGTCAAACACACAAAGAAGACAAATAGGATGAGGTCCTCGCACAACGTCCGAAGTTCTTATAGTGCATGACGACGTCCAAGCTGAGGCACTTCTACAAAGATGAAGCTGCTTAAAGAAGTTGAGAGAAAGGAGTTGAAGTCCTCCACTTAAGAGAACCATCTCAGATCTCTCTGAGGCTTTCCAACTCATCTGAAGCTCACGAAGCTGTGCTATCTCTTGTAATAGATTTAAGGATCTACTAGAAGTGAGTGATGTAACACTTGTAATAAAGTTGTCAGTGTGTCAGCCTATTGTATAGGGTGGCTAACCTCTTATCAATATATTATTGTATGAATAGACAATGATGTGATGCCCTAATTTGAGAGATGAGGCCACATGGTTCTGATCCAACGGACACGACGTCGGCCAATGCAGTATAAATAGGTCCTCTTTGTAATTAAAAAAGGGGATGGACAAACAGAGATTCGGACAATCACATATATTCGAAATATACACTTGAACTTTGAAAAGAAACATATGAACATTTTATCACCCTTCCATATATTCTTATCTGTTATTACGTAGATTAGTTTGGTTTCAACTCGGTAATAGTTGTTAGTGCTATTGCTTTCAATTTACCAGCCGGAGCTCAAACAATTTTGTCTCTCACAGCAAAGTACCTCCCGTGTCCATTTTCTTATTGCTAACGTCATCATTCCAGTAGGAATGTGCCAAAATCATACTTGACTTGGTGTGAGTGGGCCGATATCTGTTGATTCATTTTTGGAGTCAACAGATTGGCACTGTCTATGGGAAGCCATACAGTTAACCACAAAAACATGTTGGGAAAAGGCTAGGCAATGGTTGGAAGTTTGGCTGAAAGAGTTCTAACCTTTGAAAAAAGAGTATCCTTGAAAAAGGGGCTATTAGAAACTGAAATCCCTTGAAGAAAGGGAAAATTCTGCACTAAGTATTTTGAGAAAGATGAGTTCAAATGATGAACGTGCACCTAGAAGGACAAGGGAATACCCTGAAGAAGGAGAACCCTCATATAACGACTCGGGTCCCACTTAAGGGTTGTCCCGACGTACTGTCCCCACTGTACCAATATGGGTCTTTTCAGCATTCTTTATCCTCACTCGCACGCTCCCCAAGAAAACTTCCCAGAAGGTCACCCATCATAGAATTGCTCCAAGCCAAGCACGCTTAACTGTAGAGTTTCTAACGATGGACTTCCGGAAAAAAAGGTGCACTTGTTGGTACAGTGGGGACAGTATATCGTCAATCTAACGGCCGGGACAACCCGTTAAGTGGGACCCAGGTCGTTACAACTTGGTATCAGAGCATGATTTATTTTCTGTAGACTGTCATTAGAAACAATATTTTCGATCTATCGTGTTACATACAGTCTTCTAAAAGGCGTAATGCGTTGCGATGCGTCGAGGTCGAGAATCAAGAATCACAAGTTTAGGCGCGTCAATGCGAAGAATAAGCGTCATAATGCGTTTCGTATTTTTAATATTATTTTAATTATTTTTAAGGAATTAAATATATTTTTATATAAAAAAAATAGATTTTTTACAAAAAAAAATTCTGTTCGAAAATGCGCCGCGCATTTTCGAATAGAAACGCATTTTTACCCGCATTTCACCAATTCGACGCGTTTGGCTCGCGCGTCGCTCCTAGGCAGCGCGTTCTGGCGCCTTTTAGAACAATGGTCACATATAAGGTTGATCAAAAGAATATATATTATTTTTTTAAAAAAGATCCAGAGCACTATGCTTACCAAAGCCGCGCTATGCCGATTTTAAGGTAAAGAAAGTTTTATAATTATGCTTGTATCTATGTGATGTGTATGAGAAAGTTTATTTTTTGAGACGACATTTGAAATGTATGTATGAATATCAGTATATGTTGGAGTTTGAATACTTTTGTAGATAATCATTATTGTGCAAGAATTTTGAGAATGTGACCAAATTAAATGTTTATTTTAAGTCCTCGAGAATTAACTAAAAGTTATTAGAGACCCGCTTATTGCACTTTGAATAATCGGTATGACTCAGATGGTACGGACTAAGAGAACTTATAGGAAGACGAGTTCAATGATGTCTCGTCGATATGAGATCGTGAGGCAATATGAAGAGTACCGATGGAATCCAGGACATGATATGGGACAACACATTCAAGAGATGCTAATAAGGTGGAAAGAGGTTAGGCAACTGGGCCATATGGTAACGGGTCGTCGGGCTACTCGCCTTCTTATTGATACCTTACCAGAAGAATGGCTTGAGTTGGCCGAATTGATTTACCTTTATTTATGGGAAATTTTCGTGCCTACCTTACCCCGAGAGATTGACTATGAGGCTTTCTGCGTAGAGCTGATGGCGCAGTGGGAAGAGGCACAAGATGATGCACTTGCAACCCCTGAAGATAATAGTGTACCTATTGAGATGTACATTCGTGAGGATGCACCTCCCCCCATTTCAGACGATGAGGCTTAGCCTTCTAAGAAACCTAGGATTCATGGAGACTGTAGTGACAATGATGGCTATGATGAATAAAGGAGTGGAATTTTAGTAGTAGGATTTTATTTTGCCTGTTTTCCTTCTGAAGGATTTCTTTAGAGATAATAATAAAATGTTGCACTATAAACCTTTTTTTCCCTTGGTTGCGTAAGTATCTAAACGAGATTGCGATTATTCTGATATATAGGAATATGGCGCAAGCGAGGACAATTAGGGAGTTAAGGTGAGAGATTGATGAGTTGAGACAGGCCTTAGCTGCTCAGGCTATACCTCCAGCATTCAAGCTCCACTAATTCCCCAAGCACCGCCAGCGCCACTAGCTCCCCAAGCACCACCAGCACCACTGGCATACCCAATTACACCACCTATTCCTATGGTAGAACAATTTCGTAGATGTCGACCCCCTACCTTTGATGGTGGAAAAGACCCTCTAGCAGTTGACGAGTGGTTGCGTAATATAGAGAAGATCTTCCGTCACATCACTTGTCCAAAAAATCAAAAATTATTATGTGTTGAGTTCATGCTAACTAGAAGAGGAGCAATGTAATCTAACTTGGATTCAGTTCAAGACGGAGCTAACCGAAAAGTTTTTCCCACAAACTCTGCAAGACTAAAAGGAGGTGGAATTTTTAAGACTGGTACAGGGAGATATGGAAATCTCTGAGTATGAGAGCAAGTTCGAGGAATTATCCTGATATACCCCACATCTTGTAAGTACTGAACTCATGAAGGCAAAACGTTACGAGAGAGGCCTGCGTCCAGAGAACGGGCAGATTGTGAGTTCACATGATCTCACCACTTTTCAAGCTGTGGTAAAGAAAGCTCAGATAATGACCTACCCGGGTGTGAAGTTGGTAAATCAGGGACAACGCAATGACTTTGGAAAAAGAAAATGGCAGGATAAGAAGAAGAATAATAGACAGTTTAAGAAATAGACACTTGCAGGCCAGACGAGCAATCCTATACCCCCGTGTCCTAAGTGTAACAAGTTGAACAGAGGAGAGTGTTTGTTGGGAAAATATGTTTGCTATAAGTGTGGTCAACCTGGTCATATGGTTTCCTCATGTCCATTGATTAAGAAACCTGAGCAAGAGAAGAAAGGAAAAGCAAGGGTGTTTGTTTTGACTCATGATGAGGCTGCCCAAAATTCGGACGTGATCACAGGTATTTTATCGATCTCTAGTATTCCTATTTACGTCCTGATTGATTCTGGTGCGACACATTCGTTCATATCTAGTGCATGTTTAGTAAGATTAATGCTTCATGTCAGAAGAATGATAGTGTACTAGAAGTTAGTATGTCATCAGGGGGAACTATTATTACAGATAGGATAGCTAAGGGGGTACAGATAAATTTTGATGGACTGACTCTAGGGGCCGACTTGTATGTTATAGAGATGAAGGATTTTGATATTATTTTAGGTATGGATTGGTTAGGTGAAAATCGAGCCATGATTATATGTTTTGAGAAAGAGATAATTTTTTGAAGACCGGGAAAAGAGGAGTTCAGATTTTATGGGTCGAAGATTAAGCCACTTCCTCGCATCATCTCTACCTTAAAGGCTGATAGCATGTTGAGGAAGCCTGATTGTTAGGGATATCTTGTCAGTATTATTAGCTCCTCATCTCAAGAGAAAATATTAGATGATGTGCCAATAGTACGAGAGTATGCTGACTTGTTTCCCGATGATTTGCTGGATACTCCACCCAATAGACAAGTAGAATTCATGATAGACTTGGTACCTAGAGCTACTCCTGTATCTAAAGCCTCATACCAAATGGCACCAAAGGAATTACAAGAGTTGAAGACACAGTTGGAAGAACTTCTAGACGAAGGGTTCATTAGACCAAGTGTATCTCCATGGCGAGCTCCGGTACTCTTTGCAAAGAAGAAAGATGGTACTATGAGGATGTCCATCGACTACCGTGAACTAAATAAGTTAACGATCAAGAATAAGTATCCCTTTCCTAGGATTGAGGATCTATTTGATCAACTGAAGGGCGCATCCGTGTTTTTGAAAATTGATTTAAGGTCGGGTACCATCAACTGAAGAATAAGTTGGATGATATACGAAAGACGGCATTTAGGACTCGATATGGGCATTATGAATTTACAGTGATACCTTTTGGCTTGACGAATGCCCCTGCAGTGTTTATGGACTTGATGAATATGGCATTTCATCAGTATTTGGACGTGTTTGTCATTGTATTTATTGATGACATACTGGTATACTCGAGAGATTCTCATCAACACGAAGAACATCTGAGGATAGTGTTGGGAGCATTGCGTAAGGAGAAGCTATATGCCAAATTCAAGAAATGTGAATTTTGGTTAGACCGAGTGGGATTTCTAGGCCATACTATTTCAGCACAAGGAATTGAGGTGGATCAATCCAAAGTTGAAGCTATGACCAATTGGCGAAAACCTATAAACGTTGGAGAAGTGAGGAGTTTTCTAGGTTTAGCTGGCTATTATCGACGATTTATTGAAGGATTTTCCAAGATAGCAAGTCCTATGAACATGCAGGGGTGAGAAGGATATCATGTCCTTCCATATGCAGCCCCCAAGGACGCACTCTCAGATTCTCAAGGATATTACCAATGAGAGGAAGAAGTTCAAAGCCAAGTGGCTAGACACAATCATACCAGGATGGAAGCTCCGCAGGAGAGAGAAGTCGAGGTGGATAAATCAACCAATTATGTTTTGGAAAGGCCGTACGAAGCACCATGCAATTTTTCCTCTGAACTACGAGCCAAAAAATCGGCCTTAGAGGTCGGCCAGTGTCTTCGACGGGATAAGCCTAGGGCTGCTTAGAAATAGGTAGGATCACTCGCCCCAAGTGCCTAGAAAGAGGAAAGCTTATCCTCCTCCTCTAGTGCCTAGGAATAGGCAACAGGAGCCTCACTAATATAAAGGATAGCAACCAACTAACCAAGAAGAGCCTCAGATCCGCCCCCTAGAAATAGGTGTAAGAAGAGGGACCAGGTTAGGAATGAAGCAGAACCTTCTCAACCACCTCATCAGACCCACCAAAGGGAAGATGGGGACTCAGATGAGCTTCAGAGATCCCGTGACCTTGACGATGATGATCATCATTCGCCTTTCTCAGAGGCCATAAGGAATGCCCCCATGCTGAACCACTTCACTCTCCCCAAAATCTCCAAGTATGATGGGATGGGTGACCTAGTGAAGCACATTAACAGTTTTAAAACTCATGAATCTGAAGGTGGACATGCCAGCTATGAAGTGCAGAGCGTTTCACTTAACATTAAGTGGAGGGGCTGAAATTTGGTATACAAGATTGCGAGAAGGAAGCATTCGAAGCTGACCCAACCTTAAGAAAACGTTATTGAAATGATTTGCAATAAGCAAAGAAGGAGAAAGGCCCATTCAACGATTGCAAGATATACAGCAAAATAGGGTGAGTCACTAAAAGGTTTCTTATCTCGCTTCGCAGAAGAAATAACCTATTGTGTGTAAGTCACAGATAGGGAAGCACTAACTGCTTTGCGAGGAGGATTGGACATAAATTCCCTTTTTTGGAGGGACGTGCAGAATAAGGACCCAACTACCTATGACACCCTATTAGAAATGATAAGGTATGAAATCCTCAATGGAGAATTGAGAGATCATATGAACAGGGCCAGCCAGGGTCTACCGCCTCCTCAAATGCAAAGGGAAAGAGGTCCTCCTTCCCATTTGATGGATCATCAGGCACCACTAAATCATGGACAAGAGCTTATCGCAACAACACTCATTGCTGTACGAACCTTAGCTTATAAAGAGGTCAATCCTAGTGCTGAAATGCATCAGCGTCATCCTTACCCGAGGTACCCATCAAGGGGACGAGGCGTTGAACCTAGAAGTAGGGACGAAGCGCCCAATTATTATACGTACCATTAGTCCCATGGCCATCGTATGGAAAACTGTTGGGACGTCATAAGATACTCCCAGAACCAGAATCAAGAAAGGAGAAAATGCCTCAAAGAAATGCTCCATACAGGTAAAATCAGCAGCATAGGAACGATGAACAGCGTCGGCCTAACCAGAATGACCCTCCAAGAGGGAGGGAAAATGACACTGGGTCAAAGACAAAGATGAAGTCCCCACCTAACAACGAGCAGGAGCCCATCAAAGGAATTGATACAATCATAGGAGGCTCGCATGTTGTGGAAGAATCCAAGAATTCACAAAGGAATTATGCTAGGGAAGCAAGTGATCCTCCCATGACAAGTTACATAGTTAAGCATTCTTCAAATGGGAAAACAATTCCACCAATTACATTCGCCCAGGAGGATATGGTGGGGATGCATTATCCACATTGTGACGCCCTAGTGATGAGGGTTGTTATGGTCCACAAGGACCTGAAAAGAATGTTAGTAGATAATGGGAGCTCGGTCAACATTATCTTTGGAACACTTTTGACAAAATGAAAGTTGATCGAGTTGACCCCAATGAGTTTCCCCTTATATGGCTTTACGGGAGATAGCATCATCCCAAGAGGCAAAATTACTCTAGCAATAGAAATTGGGACCGAACCTCTAATGCACATCACTTCATGTAGTTCCGGGTGATCGATAATTGATCTACTTATCATGGAGTACTGGGAGACCCACTCTGAAGGAGCTATGGGCAGTCAGTCACCTCCATTCATCGCCTATGCATGAAATTCCCTACTGAAAATGGAATCGCCACAATCTGAGGTGACAAATGAGGAGCTAGAGAATGCTACTCAAATTCCCTAAGGAAAGTGGAGCCAAGAACTATCAACACCATTGTCACCGACGTTGTCATGAGCGACCTCCCTGAACAAGGGAAAGACATTATCATGACCGAGGTTCCCGAAGAAGGAGACCTCCTGGCACCATACAAGCCCCTGAAGAAGGGACAATTGCTGAAGAAGCAGTTTGCTTGGAGGAGTTTGACCCTAGCATCTTTGATTACGAGCCTCAGACAGCACCTATGGAAGAATTGGAGACATTCCAGAGCACCTTATAGATCCATCAAAATGCCTGCAAGTGGGAAGTAACTTACCACTAGAAATAAAGGAGGAGTTGAAAAACTTTTTACTCAAAAACCTTCATGTTTTTGCTTGAAGCACGGCGACATGGTAGGCATCAACCCTAAGGTCAGTTGCCACCACTTGAACATAGATCCAAAGGCTACAGTACATAGGCAAAAGAGGAGATCCCTCAACTCGAAAAGATATGAAGCCCTAAAAGAGGAGGTTAAGAAGCTGATTGATAATGGGTTTATACGGGAATTTGTATACCCGAAGTAGGTCTCAAACCCAGTTTTGGTGAAAAAGCATAATGAAAAGTGGAGAGTGTACATAGATTTCTCAAATTTGAACCAAGCTTGCCCCAAGGACAGCTTCCTACTTCCCAGAATAGATCAGCTTATGGATTCTACTGCTGGCAATGAACTCTTTAGCTTCTTGGATGCCTATTCGAGATACAACCAAATTCCCATGTTTCCAGCAGACGATGAGTATACCTCCTTCATCACAGAAAAATAGCTCTATTGTTACAAGACTATGCCTTTCTTGTTGAAAAACGGTAAGGCAACCTATCAAAGACTTGTTAACAAGATATTTACCGACCTCATTGGAAGAACCATGGAGGTCTACATGGATGACATGATGGTAAAATGTTTGCAGGCGAGTGACCACGTTGCCCACCTTAATGAAACCTTCCAAATTTTACGAAGGTACTAAATGAAGCTCAACCCCTTGAAATGTTCTTTTGGAGTATCATCAGGGAAATTCCTGGGTTACATAGTTAACCAAAGAAGTATCGAAGAAAACCCTGAAAAGTTCAAAGCTTTGATTGACATGAGGTCACCCCAAAAGTCAAAGGAGGTGCAGAGCCTTACTGGGCGAGTGACAACCCTAAATCGCTTCATTTCCAAAGCAACAGACAAATGCCTACCCTTCTTCAATGTCCTCAAAGGAGGGAACAAATTTCAGTGGACAGAGGAATGTGAAGTAACCTTACAAGAGCTAAAAAAGCACTTGGGTTAGGTGCATTTTCTCTCCAAACCAAAAGATCATGAAGTAATACACATGTACTTAGCAGTAACTTCCGAGGCGCTTAGCTCATTTCTGATCAGAGAAGAAAATAACCAACAGCTGTCAGTTTATTATGTCAGTAAAGCACTCTTAGCAGCGAAAACTTGGTATCCAGACATGTAGAAGTTGGCCCTTTACTTAGTAACAGCATCCAGGAAGTTGAGGCCATATTTCTAAGCTCACAGCATCCATGTATTGACGAATTATCCCCTCAAGCAAGTGCTTTAGAAGCTAGACGCTTTAGGGAGGTTACTTAAATGGGCTGTGGAATATAGTGAGTTTGAGATTGCTTTCAAACCCAAGGCAGCCATCAAGAGGCAAACCCTAGGAGACTTTGTGGTCGAATTTACCCCTATTCCAGAAGTTAAGGAGAAAATGGAACCCACTGAACCCTAAACATGGAACCTTTTGGTTGATATATTTTCTAGAGACACAGGGTCAGGAGCAGGGATCATCTTGGTCAGCCCAGAAGGGCACAAGCTCATTTGTGCTGTAAGGTTTAGCTTTAAGGCCACAAACAATGCAGCAAATATGAGGCCCTCTTGGCTGGCCTAAGATTGGCAAAGGAAATGCAAGTAAATTCCTAGTTAGTGGTGAGTCAAGTTCATGGTAATTCTTCAGCCAGAGACAAGTCTATGGCAGTATACTTGAAGTTGGTAATGAGCTTCATCCTTTCCTTTGAGATGTTCGAACTGGTACAGATCCCACGCTCCAGAAATGCTCATGACGATGCACTAGCAAAGTTGACAAGCAGTAAAGACTCTGAATTGCTCACAGTGGTGCCTATTGAGCATCTCTCCAGACCTTCAACTAATGTAAGTGGGATGGTAACATGGGTTGAAGGTACCCTACCTTGGATGAAGCCCATCAAGGATCACATCCTGCCCTTGGGGAAGAGGCTCAGAAGAAAGGCCACCCACTTTATCTTCCAAGATGAGGTGTTGTACAAACGTAGATTTTCACTGCCCTTACTGAGGTGCATCGAAGGGGAACAAGCAAACTATGTACTCAGGGAAATCCATAAGGGGGTTTGTCGCAATCACACAGGAGGTTGGTCCCTAGCACAAAAAGTACTTAGGCAGGGATATTTTGGGCACACCTTGAAAAAGGATGCGCAACAATTTGTTAGAAGATGTGACAAATGCCAACAATTTGCCACTATACAAAGACAACCTTTGTAAAAGTTGAGTATAGTATCTAGTCCCTGGCCATTTGTAAAATGGAGAATCGATCTGACCTCTGCCTAAAGGGAGAGGAAGTTCCAACTTCACAATTGTCACCATTGATTATTTCACAAAATGGGTAGAAGCCAAACCACTTGCCAAGATAACTGAAGCCAATACTTCCAAGTTCCTGTGGAAGAATATCATTTGCAGGTTCGAAATTCCTCACTCCATCATATCAGACAATGACAGGCAGTTTGACAACGAGAATATCATTGATTAGAATACAAGTAAAGTGATAAAGTTGCAATAGGCACGTCAGCGTAAGGCAGATGTAGCAATTGAAAAATTAAGAACGCACAAGTATTGAATAAAATCAGTTCATTCATAACGAAATATTTACATGTGTTGGGCCGAAGCCATTATACTTAACAAATAATTGAAAAAATTACAAGAATAATGCTCTAAGGGGGTGGGGATGAGGAGCCACAAAGGTCACGATTGCCTCGGGGGCCACTTTCTCAGCAGTCTCTTCGACTGCATCTCCATCAAGTTCAATCAATTGAGCCCTTTTAGCTGGTGTTTGAAGCTCAAACTCCTCCTCTTCAAGAAACTCTACCCTCAATTAGGAAGTGTTGACATCTTGAGCGTTTGTCTCTAGCTATTCTATCATTTCGGTGTAAGCATACCTCCTCCAATACTTCCCAAAACTTTTGAATGCTTCGAACAAATAGAAGTTGGCTAGGAAGTTCTTTTCAACATCCTTACTAAGAAGCTCGGCATCACTTCAGACAATCTCTCCCTCCTCAATAAGGTTAGCGACTTGAGAAGTCAATTCTCCCACTTCTCCTTTAGGATGACATTCTCTTTATTCACCTTCTGCAGGGCCTCAGCTGCTAGCTTTTGGTGGGCATCGGAGGTCTCCACTAGCTTCATTAAAGAGACCACCTTGCTTCGAGAAAAATGGACCTCCTTCTTCAAAGTATCAATTTCTGCCAAGGCAGAAGCGAGCTTCATCGTTTCCTCATCATACTTTTTCTTCAAGGCTTCTACCTCAGCCTTGGCCTTAGCAGCAGCTTCCTTGGCTTGGGAAACCTTATTGGCAAACCCATGATTTTTACATTGAAGGTTTTTTAAGAGGGCTTTAGCCTCTATGTCCATGCCGAACGACCGTCCCTCCTGGGCCACCATCGTGGCAAAGATGTCGATGGAGTCGTTCTTCTCGACGTATGATTGCCACTTCTCTATCCAGTACTTATGGAATATGGTCATTACAGTTTGGATCTCTGGAGGGAGAAGGGCTAGGGCCTCAGCCTTGAGCTCATCAGTTGGCAAGGCTAGCCCTATTTTCGATTTAGGAGCTTCAGAGGTGGTGGAGTCACTTGAAGCTCTAGCTTTCTTAGCAGGGTCCTGCCTCTGGGGCTCAACGGTGGTTAGCCTCTTTTGCCCTCTAGAGGTCGCAACCATTGATCTGCACAATAGTTTCTCCCTTGATGGGACCTCGGAGGGGGGAAAGATATCATTTGAACCACCCGCCCTACTGGGGGTCAGGATCCTGAACCTTTTTCTTCGGTTCCTCCTCCGCAACCTTTTCCTCCCTATCCATGGACGGTGGTTCCTCAGTTTGCGAGGTAGCCTCCTTACTGACCCTCTCAATTTTGTCCCTCACCTGCTTTCCTCCAGCAGATGAGGCTTCATCCCCTTCCCCGATGTGGATGTGGCGACAAGGATAGTGGCCATGTCAGGAGTGGGGTACCTCCTCTTAGAAAAGTTATCTGCAAGAAAAGAACACACTAGGTCAGCAAAATATCCCTAACATAAGTAAAAAAACATGAAAAAGTGTAAAGACGTCTTACCACTCTTCGCCATCAAGTCGAAGTCCTCAAAATAGTGGCTCGCCTGGATTACACGACTGAAAGCCCGAGAGTCCGAGGATTTCTTGTAGACCTCAGAGAGTGTCCCAGTCACACTCTGTGAACTCGAACCGCTCAACCGACCCTGGACAAGAATAAAAAAATGGTAAGTATGAGGCCTCGTTAGTTCAGAAAAATATGAACACAAGAAATGCACTCACGGGCATCGGAGTATGAAGTTAGAACTTTGACGTGGGGAACAAGGTCGCCCTTACACTCTTGTCACATCTCCCTTACCCAAAACCAAGTCTCCTTCCATCCCTTAATAGAAGCAGGCAGACCTACAACAAAGGGGGGGTGTGACCCCCAAGGACACAATGAATACCTCTCCTTGGAATCCCCTTTTCCTAAGGAACTGGGTTGGTAAACTGTTTGGAAGACATGCAGAGGCATGTCCTCACCTAGAGAAGCCTTCTTCCAAAGAAAGTAGCAGCCCACTAGTTGGGCCCATGCATTGGGCACAAGCTGGGTAGGGGCCAGCCCAAAGAGTCTAAGGACTGCCCGAAAGAAAGGGTGGATTGGCAGACGAAGCCCTGCCTTCAGTAAGTACTCACTAACGGCGACGCAACCCTATTTAGGGTAGCAGGCTCGCTTGTCAGGAAACGGGGAAAAGAGTTCTATATCATAGGAGATCCTATATTTTTCCCTAAGGTTGGTCAGTTAGGTGGGGTCTACATCAGATCAGATTTTGGCTGCCCCTAGGCTATCTTCTCGTCCCCATTATCACCCCCAGAAACCGAAGCACCTCACCCAGCTTTAATAGCTCTGGCGAGGTCTACAGTATTGGTTATTTGAAACCACAATTCGTTTGCTATCTCGGCAACATTCACTTGTTCCCCGGAAGATGTGGAAGAAGCCATTAGATTTACAGATTAACTCAAAGTTTTTTACAAATAAAAATAAGATTAAGATACTTACGAGTTTTCCCAGGAATAATGGGAGAAGAAGAACACTAGGATTTGTAGAAATTGTGAGAAGAAAGATGAGAACTTGAAAAAGAAGAACACATAGAGGAATTTCACAAAGAAAAGCTCGAATGGTTCTCAAGAAAGACTTACAGATTTCGAAAACTTTGAGGCGTCATAATTAAGGACGCCTCGTGTTTCCAAAAGACATTAAAACGGCTCGTAATTATCTATCTGAAGCCCTATCTACGTTGAAACCTCGTGTACAACCTCTATTATGTGAAGGCACTTCGGTTATGTGAAGGCACTTCGGATACATCCACTTCGGTAGATTTTCCCAAAATCGTTCCTGAGATGACATATTATCAAGTCAATCACTTCGGAAACCACTTACATAAGATCTCCAGAGGTCACATACATTCTCAAATTCTAACAATTACATAAATATTTATGCTTAGACTTAGGGACTATTATGATATGGCAAAAAATCACCCCCCTACGAAACATTTTTCTTATTTTCATAGTAATTATATAAGTCCATGCATTACATAAATAATCATGCATAGTGTGATATGGCAAAAAACCATCCCTTTATGAAACATTTTTCTTATTTGCACAGTAAATGAATAAGTCCATGCATTACATAAATAATCATGCATAGTGTGATATGGCAAAAAACCACCCCCTACAAAACCATTTTCTTATTTTCACAGTAATTGAATAAGTCCATGCATTACATAAATAATCATGTATAGACTTAGGGGACTATTATTACTTCTCGCCTCTGAAGCCCAGTAAAATGTGGCCACGTAGCACGAAGGTGGGCGGATAGTCAACAAGAAAGTCAAAAGAAGACTCAGTAGGTCAAACACACAAAGAAGACAAACAGGCCGAGGTCCTCGCACATGCATGACGAAGTCCAGGCTGAGACACTTCTTCAAAGGCGAAGCTACTTAAAGAAGTTGAGAGAAAGGAGTTGAAGTCCTCCACTTAAGAGAACCATCTTAGATCTCTCCGAGGCTCTCCAACTCATCCGAAGCTCATAAAGCCAATGTTTTCTCTTGTAATAGATTTAAGGATCTACTAGAAGTGAGTGATGTAATACTTGAAATAAAGTTGTCAGTGTGTTGGCCTATTGTATAGGACGACTGACCTCTTATCAATGTATTAATTGTATGAATAAACAGTGATGTGATGCCCCATGGCGTGCTGTCGCAAGCACCCAAAAATAGTCCTTAAACCTCTAAAACTAATGTAGTAGTGGAAGTAAGGGTCGATCCCACGAAGAGTGTGTAATTCAATATTTTATGCTTCGTACAATGATTGGGGGGTTTTTGTATGCAACAATTGTAAATAACATAATCAATAACAATGACAATTAAATTAACGAAATCAATCAAATAACTAACCTTGGTCTAAGTCCACATCCACCATCGGAAATCCACAATTGATCATAGATACAAGGATAATTCAATTCATATTTCAAATATTCCTCGTTGGAATTGATTCCTATTTCTCCTTAATTTTAGTTAATTAGAAACCAGCGTTCTAATTAACCCTAATTATTAAATAACCCCAGACCAGCGCTCAAGATTCAATTTAATAACAGCTTTACACAATAGAGAAATCGATGAACTAGATAACACAAACACCAGCGGTTGCATTCAATCTATTTAAACATTCTTCTTAAGATTCAATAACCTCTATCGCAGAAAATAATCAAATCCTAGTGCTTCACAAGTTAAAGGGATCAAACAATTACGGATTTGATGTTTAACTTAGCGGTAGATTGTTACAATCAATAAACTAGCGGGCCCTCTAGCAATTAAACGCAACAAATCATAGAAATAAATGCAGAAGAACATTCAATACTCAAAATATAAATCAAACAATAAGAAAAACCATTTAGATCTCACAATATGTGGTTCCGAGGCTTCAATTTCCTTCGACCAAGCGTAGAAGTTTAGTTACACATGATAGATCTAAGAAAAATAGAGAGAAAATAGGTTGGAGGCGTTCTCCTCCGTTCTAGGGTTTTAAAAGATGTATTTATAGTTGTTTCCATAGGTGGTTGACTTAAATTAGGAAACCAGAATTTTCGTATCGGAAATGAACCATGCGGCCGCATGGTTTAGAGGCTTGCGGCCGCAAGGAACAAATAAACTCAACCTTCAAACTCTCGGTAATGGTCTATGCGGCCGCATGGAATTAAAGGCTTGCGGCCGCATGGTTTTACGAAATTTCCTCCGAACAACTTTCAGTATTTTGGTCGTATCTTCTTTTCCCGATATCCGATTGAGGCGATTCAAGATGCGTTGGAAAGATAACTCAAAGGGCTACAACTTTTATTCAGATATGATCTTCCAATTCGATCGTTTTCCATGTCGAAAATGGGTCTCAATATGAGGCTGAAAATCGGTGTATAACTTTTCGATTGGAAATTGATGTGTGATCATACTTTGACGATATTTCATCCATTTGACGTCTTCTTTCAAGCAATTGACTCTCAAATCTTCATTGTTTGGTTTGACACAACTTTTGTGTATTTGCACGCTAGTCCTTGAACTTTCATTTCCTTTCACTTTGGTCCATTTTCACATATTTCTTCCAAATTACGCTATATCCATCAACTTGCCACCTAAACCAAAATATGAGAATACTAAGTACATTTAGGCATAAAATAGTCATATGAGCACATTAAATAAAGATGTAAAATGTGTATTTTACATTCCTATCAAATTCCCCCACACTTAGCTTTTGCTCGTCCTCGGGCAAAACTTAAATTTAATTCTCCAAAGACACCAAGTTGTAATGCCAAGAACATAGAACCATCAAACTTTTTCAAAACACATAAAATTTCATGAATAAACATTCCATACAACTCATAATCAATTAGCAAGCATTTTCATATAAAGATGGAGTAAACCAAACATGTAGACTCTCACGGATATAAGCACTCAACTCTCATGTGTTTAAAAGGGTAAGTGTTTCGCTCAAATTCATTCCAATGGAGATGTTCTACCATATGCTTGCATATCTTCTCATTCGCCACCACTTAGATCACATGCTTTACAGGAATCATAAGGACTTTTCAAAGGTTGTAATGTGGCTTATGGTCAAGGTGGGAAATATTTGGGTATGTGACTCAAAAGCCATCGAAACTAGTGGAGTAAAGATAAATAGACTTAGCTCAAACATATACATAAGAAATTTAAACCAACCACTCCACATATAGCTTCATCATTTTTGCATCTATCCCACATAAATCGAACTCTTTCTTGGAATGTATGAAGAGTTATGAATATAGATCTTTTTCACATCAAATTCACTCTCCTTTATCACTCATTTTCTTTTTCTTCTTTTTTTTTTTTTCTTTTTCTTCAATCATTCATTTTTTTTCTTATTTTTCTTGTGTTTTTCTTGCACAATGTAAACTCCAAATTATACACCAATAATAGAACTCCCTGAATCGACATAGAAAATTTGTTCCAATTCACCAATAATAGCATTACCATAAATCTTGATACCCCCACACTTATTTCATTGCATATCCACACTTCTCATGACATTCAACAATACTCCACTAGCTCTAAGGCTTGGGTAAAGACATTGTTTTTCCAGTTTAAAGCTTGTAATGTGAGTTTATACAAAGAAAAGGCAATGAGGCTCAAAGGGGCTCACAATGGAAAATTCAATTACAGGGTCGGCTATTTGGCTAATGAAGCTTATTTATGTGACAAAGATGGCCTTAATCATGTTCGTGCATGCATGTGTCAATATGATCTTAAAGAGAATTAAGGCAAGTTCTAGAGAAACAAAACCATGGAAGAATATCACACATGAAAGAAAATTATGAGACTGTTATGGATGTATCAGTCTAAAAGCTCAAAAATCTCACCGGCTTTTGTCCACATAATTTAGTTACTACCATCCTCAAAGAAAATAACTGACTAATCAACTCTAAGTTGGAAGATTATTCATTCAATCATGTTATGAGTTCTTTAAAAGCCTAATTAATTCAGCAAATAGTATACACAACCCAAAACAATCATTTAACTCTCAATTCATTTTCTTGGAAAAACATGCAACAATTTTTAAAATTTTCGAAATTTAAACTCAATCTAAATCTAAACTCAATCTAAATCACCTCCCCCACACTTAAAACTTACATTGTCCCCAATGTAAGGTGAAATGCAAAGAAAAGATAAAGATAACTAAAATATGAATGCGAAAAATAAAAATAAAAAGATAAAGGAACGAACTCCCCTTGGGTTGCCTCCCAAGTAGCGCCTTTGTTTATTGTCTTTGGCTCGACTTATTGCTTTCTTGTTTAGCCCGGGTCTATCATGGTTGGCTTCGATCTTCTTTGCGGTGTACCAAGTCCATTGGGAATGATAACTAGCAGTGTTCCTCCACCTCCATGGAATGTATACTTGTAGTGACTGGGGTGAGGCTTCAAATCCGAAATGAGAGTCTGCAAAACAGAAAGTAGAGGTTTCTCATTATAAATTGGTAATACAAAACAAGAACTATTACCTAAATGCTGTAGCTTTGGAAGATTATTCAATATTTCAACAATTTCTTGTAACTTAGTGTTTAAGGCCAACTCCTCTTTTTCCTCACTAAGATGCTCAATATTGACAGCTTCCCATTCATTTTTAGCAACAGATTCGAAAACATCCTGTGCTAATTGATCAATCACATCAATAAAATGAACATGGTTATTATTACATGGATGTTTCATGGAATCATAAATATTAAGTCTAATAGTTTTATCATCAAATTCCATGGTTAGTGTGCCATTATGAAAGTCCATTTTAGTTTGAGATGTCCTTAAGAACGGTCTTCCTAACAAAATAGGGAGAGTTTGATTACTACTGCCCATGTCAAGCACATAAAAATCAACAGGGAAAATCAAACCATCAATTTTCACAAGAACATCCTCAACTACCCCCTTAGGATAGGCATTAGATTTATCAGCTAGTTGAATTATTATACCAGTTTTATTTAAAGGTCCAAATTTCAAGGAAGTGTATACAGAGTATGGCATGACATTAATAGATGCTCCTGAATCTAGTATGGCCTTTTCAAACTTAGTGTCGCCTATCATGCAAGGGATAGTGAACATACCTGGATCCGTGCACTTTATTGGAAGTTTCTCTTGAATAATTGCGTATACTGCTTCTCCAACTTTTACCCTTTCAATCCCCTTCAATTTCTGTTTCCTCTTACTTGTGCACAATTGTTTCAAAAATTTAGCATAACGAGGTACTTGTTTAATAATATCTAAAAGTGGAATATTTACCTCGCATTTACTAAAAATTTCATGCAACTCATCATGATCTCGTTCATATTTTCTACATCCTACTAGAACTTGAGGAAAAGGAGGTACAGGTTTACAATCAGAAAGAGGTAGAAACTTACGCTCAGTTACCTCATTATTGTTGGAAGTAGTCTTATTTGCAACGACGTTCTCTTCCTTTTTTTGCTCAGACGATGTAGGGGATGTCTTTACTGGAACTTCAACCTTCATGTCACTCCTCAACGTGATTGCACTTACATTTTCCCTTGGATTTACTACCGTTTGAGAGGGTAGTTTTCCCGCATTCTGTGACTCCAACCGACTGACCGCGTTAGCCATTTGACCTATCTGATTCTCCAAACATTGAATGCTAGCCCTTCTCTCCTGTTGAAATCGTAAAGTGTTAGTGGCTATAGATTTAACCATATCTTCTAAAGACATACCAGAGTTAGAAGTTTGGTCCTGTTGTTGTCTAGGAGGGTATGGCTGATTATATTGCTGAAAATTCTGCCAATTTTGATTCATAGGTTGATTCACTTGTCGATTCCCATAGCTAAGATTTGGATGATCCCTCCATCCTTGGTTGTACGTGTTTGAATATGGATCATAATTCTTCTGTGGTTGTCCAAGAAAGCTACCGGTTGCATTTACGTGTTCAATGAATTCTTCTTGAAGTGTTGGGCACATATTAGTTGGATGGCCTACCAATGAACAAATTCCACATGCATTCGCTGTTTGCACATTACCTGCAACCATTCGACAAATAAGAGTAGTTAGACTCGCAAGTTGTTGTTCAATGGATGAGACATTTACCTCATTAACATGTTTCGATGGCATGTCGAGTCTAGTGCCGAATTGTTGAGAATTGTCGGCCATAGTTGCAGTCAAGTTCCTCAAACTATCAAGGAAACTCAAAAAAAATGACAAACAAGTTAAAAAATAAATAAAAAAAACTAGAATAAGAAAAACAAATAAAATTCTATGCTAAAATTCCTAAAAACAATAAATTGCTTAAAAACCTAGAAAATTATGATTTTTTTTTTCAAAAATAAATAAAATAACTAAAGAAGCACAAAAATAAATTAGCACCACTCCCCGGCAACGGCGCCAAAATTTGGCGTGCTGTCGCAAGCACCCAAAAATAGTCCTTAAACCTCTAAAACTAATGTAGTAGTGGAAGTAAGGGTCGATCCCACGAAGAGTGTGTAATTCAATATTTTATGCTTCGTACAATGATTGGGGGGTTTTTGTATGCAACAATTGTAAATAACATAATCAATAACAATGACAATTAAATTAACGAAATCAATCAAATAACTAACCTTGGTCTAAGTCCACATCCACCATCGGAAATCCACAATTGATCATAGATACAAGGATAATTCAATTCATATTTCAAATATTCCTCGTTGGAATTGATTCCTATTTCTCCTTAATTTTAGTTAATTAGAAACCAGCGTTCTAATTAACCCTAATTATTAAATAACCCCAGACCAGCGCTCAAGATTCAATTTAATAACAGCTTTACACAATAGAGAAATCGATGAACTAGATAACACAAACACCAGCGGTTGCATTCAATCTATTTAAACATTCTTCTTAAGATTCAATAACCTCTATCGCAGAAAATAATCAAATCCTAGTGCTTCACAAGTTAAAGGGATCAAACAATTACGGATTTGATGTTTAACTTAGCGGTAGATTGTTACAATCAATAAACTAGCGGGCCCTCTAGCAATTAAACGCAACAAATCATAGAAATAAATGCAGAAGAACATTCAATACTCAAAATATAAATCAAACAATAAGAAAAACCATTTAGATCTCACAATATGTGGTTCCGAGGCTTCAATTTCCTTCGACCAAGCGTAGAAGTTTAGTTAGACATGATAGATCTAAGAAAAATAGAGAGAAAATGGGTTGGAGGCGTTCTCCTCCGTTCTAGGGTTTTAAAAGATGTATTTATAGTTGTTTCCATAGGTGGTTGACTTAAATTAGGAAACCAGAATTTTCGTATCGGAAATGAACCATGCGGCCGCATGGTTTAGAGGCTTGCGGCCGCAAGGAACAAATAAACTCAACCTTCAAACTCTCGGTAATGGTCTATGCGGCCGCATGGAATTAAAGGCTTGCGGCCGCATGGTTTTACGAAATTTCCTCCGAACAACTTTCAGTATTTTGGTCGTATCTTCTTTTCCCGATATCCGATTGAGGCGATTCAAGATGCGTTGGAAAGATAACTCAAAGGGCTACAACTTTTATTCAGATATGATCTTCCAATTCGATCGTTTTCCATGTCGAAAATGGGTCTCAATATGAGGCTGAAAATCGGTGTATAACTTTTCGATTGGAAATTGATGTGTGATCATACTTTGACGATATTTCATCCATTTGACGTCTTCTTTCAAGCAATTGACTCTCAAATCTTCATTGTTTGGTTTGACACAACTTTTGTGTATTTGCACGCTAGTCCTTGAACTTTCATTTCCTTTCACTTTGGTCCATTTTCACATATTTCTTCCAAATTACGCTATATCCATCAACTTGCCACCTAAACCAAAATATGAGAATACTAAGTACATTTAGGCATAAAATAGTCATATGAGCACATTAAATAAAGATGTAAAATGTGTATTTTACATTCCTATCACCCCAATTTAAGAGATGAGGCCACGTGGTTTGATCCAACGGACACGACGTCGGTCAATGCAGTATAAATAGGTTCTCTTTGTAATTAAAATAGAGGGATGGACAAACAGAGATTTGGACAATCACATATATTCGAAATATACACTTGAACTTTGAAAAGAAACATATGAATATTTTATCTATCCTTCCACATATTTTTGTCCATTATTACATAGATTAGTTTGGTTTCAACTCAGTAATCGTTGTTAGTGCGATTGCTTTCATTCCACTAGCTAGAGCTCGAACAATTTTGTCTATCACCACAAAGTAACTCCCGCGCCCATTTCCTTATTGCTACCGTCATCATTCTGGTACGAACGCGTCGGAATCGTACTTGACTTGGCGTGAGTGGGCCCGAAATCTGTTGATTCATTTTGTTGGATCAATAGAGACTATTGTTGCTCACTGGCTTTGACCTCTTCCATTAGGTTAGGACTGATACTCCCATCAATAGTCTGCCCAGTTGGTTCTTCACTACCATCAGACCCTTGTTATTGGTCTATTTTCTCTTCAATGTTGTCACCTTTGGACTTGTTACTCTTTGATTCGTCATTTTTGTTGTCTCTCCCTCTCACCTTGTACCTTAGGTAAGTCATTGGTTCGTTTGGACATGTGCCAGGGCATACTACAGTAGGTGGAGTGGTTTTCTCAGGGGCAGACGCTCACGAGTTTGTGTAGGTGCTTCCTAAGGTATAATGGCCCTTAAGATATCCAACCCAGATTGTATAGCTTAGAGGATAATTGGGCCGCAACAGTGTTTAGCTGGTTCCGCAAACTCCGTCGCACAGTGCCTTTACCAATAGAGGTGCTTCCTAAAGTTTCGCCTTTCATTTTGTCCCTTTTCCTATTCTTGTTCTTGTCGTTGATTTCTAAAAGATAACTTGAAAACAAGAAGATGGTAGATCAAATGTAGATAGAAATTGTGAGAAATCTGAAGTAGAAAAGTGATTAAGCCCTAACTTTGTGATTTAAAAAGGGAAAAATCCGTTAATTTTAATTGCACACAAGTAATTGAAAATTTGGAACGTGCATGAAGGAGTTAAATGATAAACTATTTTTGAACAGTTATTTCAATGATTACCCACTGGCTCAATAGCCGCCTTTTTGCCTCCTCAATTTTTAAATCCAATTTCTTACAATTTAATTATAATTAAGGCAAAATCTAACCCTTCAAATTCTACTAGATTTTATTTTGAAATTCTGGAGATCAATTTTCCTTTATCCCTAGTGGTGTCAAGATGGGCGGGCCGCCTAGGTCCGCACGGAGGCGAACCAGCCCGTAATGCGGCCCATGAATCGAGTGGGCAAAATCACAGGTCACCCGGACCTGAAACCGGTCCGGCCGGTTTAAGGAAAATCGGGTCAGCTGTTAATGTTTTAAAAAAAATTAAAATAAATAAATAAAGCGCCTGCAACAGCAGGCGCTGTAGTCAGCAAGTTGCAAGCTACAGCCTGCAGAAAAACGGTCACAGGTCAAATCATGTGACCGTTTGACTGTTGTATTTAATTTTTTTTTTTTTCGAAAATTGCAATGTATAGGAACGGTAATTTTTTTTTAATATAAATTGTGGCTTTGTGCAGTGAAAAAATAGCAAACTTTCACAATGTACAAGTTTGAAATCGCTATTTTCTCATTCTCTCTTAATATTTTCAGCAAACATTTTTAATATTTAGTATTTTGTGCTTTCTTTTCATCTTATTATTTCAAAAAAATTTGTTAAAGTGTTATGGATTCTCACGATTTTTCTTCAAGAAATGTCAATTTACATGATAGTTGTTCTCGAATAAATTTGGAAGATGATAATGATCCAAATATTGGATCTTCTCAACAGCGAAGGAATAAAAACCACACATCTGATGTTTGAGAAATCTTTACAGTAGATGAACCAGACAAAAGAGTAAATGCACTCTTTGTAGAAAGAGTTATGCATGGGTTAAAGGTCAAGGCACAGGCACATTGCGAAGACACAAAGATAAACACATGAATGAAAAGGGGCATTTAGATACTAAACAAGCTCAAATTACTTCTTTTACTAATACTAGTGGAATAGTTACTTTTTCTAATTTTTGTTATTCGCAGGATCGAATGAGAGTAGGAATGTCTGAATTTTTGGCAGCAAGCGAGATGCCTTTTCTTTGAGGAGTTTATGCAAAAGTATGTTCAACCCGCTTATCGGTCTGTAAGTAGAAATACTACTCGCTCAGATATCTTGAAATTATTTCATACAATAACTAAAAAATTAAAAATTGAATTTAACAACTTTGATGGAGTTATGTGTTTTACATCTGATGTAATTACAATAGTTATACATGTGTCACTGCACATTTTATTGATAATAATTGATTACTTCACAAAAGAATTATTGTTTTTCGCTTACTTGAATATCCACATAATAGAATAAATTTGTGTGAGAATTTATTATAGGTTTTTAATGAATTTAATGTATTGAACAAATTATTTAGCATTAGTTTTGATAATGCTAGTGCAAATACTGCATGCATTGAACTTTTGAAAAGGACACTTAATCCCTCGTTTGACTCTAAATTATTTCATATGAGGTGTGTTTGTCATATATATAATTTAGTAGTGCAAGATGGTTTAAAATTAATAACACCACAAATACATAAAATTAGAGAAGCTATTAACTACATTTCTTGTTCAGATTCTAGACAACAAGAATTTGAAAAAATTTGTAAAAATCTTGGATTGAGGAGAAGAAAATTTATTGATGATATTCCAAATAGGTGGAATTCAACATTTCTTATGTTAAAATCGTGTGTTGGTTATACAGATGCTATTAATGCTTTCGTTAATTCAAAGCAACATCAATTTCATATAGATGATTTTGATTGGAAAATTGCATTTAAAGTCATGAATTATTTGAAACCATTCTATAAGGCAACAAAAACTAGTTCCGGAGTTTATTATCCAACAAGTAATCTTGTGCTTTTACAATTTGTAGAAATTGCTAATCAATTTTCAAGTCATAAAGACGATCCATTTTTCTATGATATTGTTTGTACAATGGAGGACAAGTTTCGAAAATATTACGAAAATATGCCAATGATTTTTCCAATTGCAGCTGTAATGGATCCTCGTATTAAATTTTTTGGAGTTCAGTGTGCTATGGACCAACTTTCTGAAACTTTATCTTTCAATATAAGTATTACAAATCGGGAAATAGAATGTTTTATTAATGAAATGTATAATAGCTATGCTATGAAGTATGGTAATAATAAAAATGTTCCTTCTAATACGAGTTCTGCTACAGCTTCTAAAGGTAAAAGTTCTTTCTTTTCTTTAATAGCCAAGAAATGCAATGTATTTTTTACTTCATCTACTAGTTCATTTTCAAATGAGAATGTTACACCAACTGAATTAGAAAGATATTATCAATTTGATTACTACAGTTTAATTCTACAAGACGAGGTTGACAATTTAGATATTTTACAATGGTAGAAGTTAAATAAACCGTCATATCCAATATTATCAAAAATGGCCCGAGATCTACTAACAGTGGAATCGGAGTCTACTTTTAGTGCAGGTAACATAGTGCTAGATGAAAGAAGATCAAGACTTAAAAAAGATATTTTAGAAGCTCTCATTTGCGTGAAAGACTGGTTATTTGCAGATAGAAGAATGCAAGAAAAAGTTGCTAACGATATTGCTCAAGACTTTAAAAATCTTACAATAGATGAATAGAATCTGATTTGTAATGACGAAATTATAGTTAAGTAGGTGCCAACCTAGTTGGGATGTACTTTAACTATAAGTTTATAAATAGTTAAAAACTGTTTAATTTGTCAAGTTAGGCAAAATATTGTTTGAAAAATTGTAAGTTTTTATGCTATTGATGTAAAATTTATCGAAAAATAAATCAATGTAAAATTTATTTTTATATAACTTTTATCGATTTTCACTCTAATTATAAAATGTATTTTTTAACATTTATTTTTTTAAGTGACAAAAAAAAGGGGTCGAACGGCCTGAACCAATGACCTAGCCCGTGCGGGCTTTGCGGTCCGGGCCGGGTTACACGTTTTTTTCCCGATCAAGGGATAAATAGACATGTCCAAACGGGCAGGCCGGCCCACACACTAAAAAGCCCGTGCACAACTCGCTTTTAAAAAAAAATCGTCCATGCAGTTTAGATTGTTGATTCCAAATTCTGCAAGGAAAAAAAAACACAAATCAATTCCACAAAATAAATAAAAGTAAAAAATATAGTTCACACAATCTTTCTATTTTTGAGCAAATTTCTCAATTCATCCATTTTCATAATTAGTTCAAAATTATCAGGATAATCAAGGATCTTCCAATCAGATGTCTGTACATAATTTAATTTAATTAGTTTCTCAAATTATAACGTGAGTGTGTGATAGAACCATCTAAACCAGTCAATCATAAATTGTACCTTAACTCAAGTCGACACTTGTAATGACCAAATATGTAAGTGTATTTCAAATCAACCACCATCTAAAATTGTCTCTATAAATATAAAAATACTTGTGTGCCAAGTATGAGCATGAATATTTTTTTTTTCAGTATTCTTTTTAATGCTCAATGTGTTGACTCTTATTATTTTCTTGTAAAGTATAGTCTTTTGAATACATGAAATTGACTTTCACAAAACCATAGGGATAGCTCTTCTCTCATAATTTATATTCATTATCAAGGGCGGCTTCACATACATACCTATGATGGTAGCTCTCTCCTCCAATGAACATGCCTTTTAACACAATATCATATTATAGTTAAAATAAACATAGATACTGACCATGGGTCCACTCCTAAGTTCTTGTTAACTTAAAGATAACAATCTAGTCAATAGATGAGCATAACAAGACTCGTCACGATGTTCTAAAGGTTTATTGATCTGATTACAATTTACCATAAGATATAACGAGCACATCATATTAATTGAATAATTCAATCTCATCCCAATAATTATAAACCAATCAAAAACTCACTTCATGTAATATTTTCAAGAAAAAGCCCTTATTATTTTTCTTTTTTTATTTTATTTATTTTTTTATAAGAAAAATGTAAGAGCACATATACACAAGGTGAACACACACCAACAAAAAATACATCAAATGCAGTTTTATACATAAAACATACATCCACGGCTTTTGGCAAAGTTTCAAATATAACAGTATCTAAAGTCTTGGTAAGCAAATCAGCTAGTTACCCTTCAGTATGTATGTGCTATAGACAATAACATTTCTTTCAACCAAGTCCCTAATAAAATAATGCCAATGTCAATGTGTTTATTCCTAGAGTGTTGAACATGATTTTTAGAGATATTTATAACACTAGTGTTATCACAAAATATTGTAAAAGAATCCTGATCAATACTATAGTCAATGAGCATTTGCTTCATCTAGAGTAGTTGAGTATAGCAACTATTGGCAGCAATATACTTAGCACCCGTGGTAGATAAGGATGTGGTATATTTCTTACTCAACCATGCAATAAGATTATTACCTATGTACAAACATCCTCCAATTGTTCTTTTTCTAACATCCAATTTGCTTGCCCACTCAGCAACAGTATATCCTGCAATATGTGAATTTGAGTCATTAATATATCGTGGCATTGGGAGTAATTTTTTTTTCTTGTTCAGTTTCCAGATTTTCTTTCAAGATGGTGCACTTTGAACATATGTGACTTGGTCATGTTATGTCTCTAACTAGGGAGTCTATACCTACAACCAACAGTTGCAACGAGTCAGAATCAAATTGTAGGTTCACAGCAAAAGAGGTTACCTTATTATCATTAGTTTTGTTCTTTTCGTCTAAGTATGATTCAATGTCTTCATCTATTCATAGCTTTCTTGAATGGGATTTCTTCAGTGTGTTAGCACATTCTGATACTGTGTCCATATCCCTCACACTCATGACATTGAATGCAATTTTGAGTTTTTCCATAGATGTAGGTTGATTTTGCCTTGAATTGTTAAAAAAATCTCTTATTCTGATTTAAGGTTTTGAATTCCTTTCATTTTTATTGTTTTTTAAGAATTTTTTAAATGGTTTGTTGAGCATGGTTATATATGTTAAGTAGTTCCACTTTCCTCATCTTCGATCTCTTTTTCAATAGTTTTGGCATTGAAGGTAACTCCAGATCACTTTTCTTTCTTTCATGTACGGAGATGTAACTTATATGTCATGAATGAACCCACCAGTTATTCTACCTTTATGGTTTCAATATCTTTGCTTTCTTCTATAGCAATTACTTTGGAGTGAAATCGATTAGGTAGAGATCTAAGGAACTTCTTCACTATCTTGTTCTCTGATTACTTCTTCCACAAAGTATACGCTAAATTGGTTATATCACTTAGTTTGGCATAGAAGTCTTTAAACTGTTCACTTTTCTCATTGTCACTTGTTCGAACTCTAAGGTGAACATTTGATGTTTGGATGATTTCATAGTGGAGGTTTCTTCATGAGCGAATTGTAGTATATCCTGAGCTTCCTTAGTTAGCTTACATGTAGAGATCAAATGAAATTGGTTAGAATACACAAATGAAAAAATAGAATTTAAGGCTTTTGAATTCCAACTAACATTATAAAAATCTGTAGTAACCCACTTTTGAGCTCATTTTGAGTCATAGTAGGTACTTTATATCCATACATGATAGAGTGCCAAGCCTTTTGTCAAGGGATTGAACATAAACCTTCATCCTAATTTCCCAATAAAAGTAATTAGTCCCATACAACTTTGCAGGAGACCAAAAAAGCAAAGCTTTGCTTCAAAAAGCAAAGCTTTGCTTTGTGTGTCAGCCTTTTTTTTTTATATTTTGTTTTGAATTTATTTTAAGGGCTGTCTGCGTGACAGCCCTTAAGTTTTTTTTTTTTTTTTATTGTTTTTGTACCAGCCTTTGACTGACACTTTGATCAATTTTAATTTTTTGTTTGACGTTTTTTTTGTTTGTTTTGTCACCAAGTTAAAAATTTTTAATTTTTTCCTACTGATTTGTCATATCCATCAGATTTTACATTTATTTTTTTTTGACTGAATTGGCTATAAATTCACTTCTCAAAATCATCGAGCAACCAATTCATTCTAGTCTCATCTTCTCCTCCAGATTTTTTCTTCAACAATTAGTTTATTTTCAGTGAGATATTTACTTGCCTTGGATTTATCGTGGTGTATTATTGTTTTTTAAAGTGAGTACAATAAATTTTTTTTGTCATATTCGTAATGAAATGTGATTTTTGTACGCATTTAATTTTTTGTGGAACATGTTGTAGGAATGGAAGGAGATGATAATGTATGCGTACCACAAGTTCACGTAGGTGCGATTCTACAAATTGGGCAAGAGTTTGAAACATTAGACGATATATACAACTTTTACAATGAGTATGCAAAATTAGCTGGGTTCAGTGCACGCATCGGTAGTAGTCGAAAGACACAAACGAACGAAGTTGTCTGGAAATCATATGTTTGTTTCAAACAAGGCCAGAAAGATGAAACCTACCAAATGAAATTTAAAAATTTGGTGGCCCGTTCAGGAGAAAGAAATCGTGGAGACTCCCGTTGTGGCTGCACCGCCAAGTTAACAGTTGTAAAAAAACAAACACAAAATTCTTGGGCTGTGAGCCATTTTTCCGAGGCGCATAATCACTCACTTTCCACACCGAGCAAGGTTCACCTGCTACGATCACATCGTGAAGTTTCAGCTACGAAAAAAGCGCTTGCAGAGCAATTTTCACTGGCAAATATTCCTACTTGCTAACAAATCAGACTTATGGAGATAGATGCTGGTGGTCCATCTTCGATTGGTTGCTCTGAGCAGGATATTAGGAACCACCACAGAGACCTTCGAAGGGAATACATTGGACATGATGCAGAAACATTGATAGAATACTTCGATCTGGAGAAAAGAAAGAACCCAAGCTTCTACTATGCATACGAAACTGATGAGGATGGAGTGCTTGCTCGATGTTTTTGGGCTGATTCCGATTCCAGGAGCTCATACGTGTACTTCGGAGACGCTGTCGTGTTTGACACGACCTATAATACCAACAAGTACTCGATGGTGTTCGCACCATTTATTGGTGTCAACCACCATCGTCAAACTATTGTATTTGGATGTGGCTTACTGAGCGATGAAAAAACTGATTCTTTCATTTGGTTGTTCTCAAAGTTTCTAGAAGCCATGCCAACACAAAAGCGTCCTGGCGTGATTATCACTGATCAAGATGGTGCCATTTCGAGAGCGGTCGGTCAGGTATTCCCTGACACACGATGTCGTGTTTCACGAGTATCACATTTCATTACGAATATGACAAAAAAAATTTATTGTACTCACTTTAAAAAAATATAATACACCACGATAAATCCAAGGCAAGTAAATATCTCACTGAAATAAACTAATTGCTGAAGAAAAAATCTGGAGGAGAAGATGAGACTAGAATGAATTGGTTGCTCGATGATTTTGAGAAGCGAATTTATAGCCAATTCAGTCAAAAAAATAAATGCAAAATCTGATGGACATGACAAATCAGTAGGAAAAAATTAAAAAGTTTCAACTTGGTGACAAAACAAACAAAAAAAAAATGTCAAACAAAAAATTAAAATTGATCAAAGTGTCGTCAAAGGCTGGTACAAAAACAATAAAATAAAAAAACTTAAGGGCTGTCACGCAGACAGCCCTTAAAATAAATTCAAAACAAAATATAAAAAAAAAAAATTCCACACAAAGCAAAGCTTTGCTTTTTGGTCTCCTGCGCGCAGGATAGCCCTGCGCGCTACGCGTAGGAGACCAAAGTTGTAGTCCCATATAGGATTAGAGTTCTAAAGGGTACTCCTTTCATATCTAAGTTTTTCTTGGATCACACTTTCTAAAAGTAAACTCACTCTGATACCAAGTGTAAATTCTAAAATCTAAACAACTAAAAAATGAATTTTAATTTCAATATTGTAACTCTAGACGACAAGCAGTCAGAACTTACTACAATCAATTTCTAACGATTCTAACTACAACGTGCATGATGATACTATGTTTGAGCAGTTTTCATTAAGTGCCGAATTTAATTAACATCTTAAAATGCAAACACTAGATGTAACGTAATAAATCCCTAAGGATAACATCCACGACCCCAATGTCACTTGTCAAACAATCCACAAATTAATTGATGAAAATACATTAGTATCCATTTTTGTAATTTCATAACATTAACAAAAGAACAATCAAAAGAACTAAGAACAACTCCCTTTATATCTTTTTCTTTTGACTTATTGATGAAATAGAATCAAACCCATCGGTCTTAACTTTACCAGCACTTTCCTATTGTACTCGATCGCGACCACCACTTGAATTAAGGATGAACATTCTTAACTTCACGCTAAGTAGCAATAGAACGGATTATACATTCAGCACAAGTTGTTTTTGTGTTCTCCAAATCCAGCCAATCAGTATTGGCTACTAGTAGAATATGTAACCTTTTTCTCACGATTTTAATAGTTAATCTGTCAATTAAAAATCAACATGAATATTAAGCTAGCCGACAAATAAAAATTTTAAAAATATGACAAATATTTTTCTGACACACCATTATTACTTTATCGGTCTGGACCTATGCGTCCCACTGAAGTATGTATTAGGTCTCGTGAAATATTATCATAGAGTCATGCAAAACCTTTCTAAAGATCGGAATGCTAATTTGGCCTATTCGGAAGAATAATCTGTTCGAAGGAACTGATATAACACTTGAGGTTAGATGGCCCACCGTGATTGATTTATTTGGAACCACAAAAATTAGTATATTAGAAAAGTCACTTTGGAAAAATGCACAGTATTATGAGTTTTGAAATTACCTTTTGGTATTTAATATTATGGCAATATCTTTTAGATTAAATTACATATGAAGCTTTCAAGTTGAATGTTGTAGGAATGCTGATGATGTAGGAATGCTGATATCATCATAATTTGATATTCTATAAAGGAACGCAAAATACCTATATTAAGATAATATTGGAAATTTCATGTAACGATCAAGTCTCATGTCCAGACAATTTTGTCATACGTACTTTTTGTTTTAGGGGAGTCTGCCCATCTTACCCTTCACGACTTTCTGTCGTGTCTCTTGGGATGAGGTTCAGATCGTTACAAAAAAGATGCGATTTTTTCTCTAATAAGGCAAAAGTCTTGGGTTCGAATTCTGGGGACACAATATAAAGTCTTGAGCGGGTTACAAGCGAATGATACATATGATAGACTAGGGCACGAGGGCCAAATCATTACAAAAAATATGTGCCACCAAAAATACAAAAGTATGACGGAAGAGGTGACCCAGCGAAACATCTTAATAGTTATAAAACACACATGAGCCTGAGAGACACCTCTCTCGCCGTCAAATGCAGAGCCTTCCACCTCACTTTGAGTGGAGCGGTCGAGATTTGGTACAGTAGGCTACCCCCAGGAAGTATTCAGAGCTGACTGCCGCAATTTAAGAGCACATTCCTGAAGAGATTTGCCATAAGCAAAGAGGGAGAATTTCTCATCTAATGCCTTCAGGACATGAGGCAGTAGTCCGGAGAAACATTGAAAAGCTTCCTGGCCCACTTCACTAACAAAATGACATACTGTGTTCAGGTCACAGATCGGGAAGCATTATCTGCATTGCGGTGAGGTTTGAACATGAACACACTATGCTGGAGAGATGTGCAAAATAAGAACCCCACCAACTACGATGCCATACTGGAAATGATGATACGTGAGATCATCAATGAGGAATTGATTAATCACAGAAATAGAGCCAGTAGGGTCTCCTACCTCCACAAAGATAACGTAGGAGATGACCAACCTCTCATCTAATAGACAACCAATAGAACCAGACTGGGAATGAAATTACTCCCAACTCTGGACAATCACTCGTTACAGTTACATTGAACGTTGTGCCATCATTGGCTTACGAGGATGTAGCACCTGAAATCGTGCGATGGATTGGATTTGAACAAAGGACCCCTCATAGAGGAAGAGGCCGAAGGCGAGGTTCGGTACCTAGAAATAGACCGAACACCCCTCAATATTGTACTTGACACCATTCTTACAGTCTTGACACGGTGGATAGTAGGGACATAGCCCATCATCCTAGACAGATGAACTCTCAAAGCAACCAAAGAAATGTTTGCCCCCTAGGGACATGTCCCCGCCAAGGCAAGATCACAGGCCTGGGCGTGAGGAGGCAACCCCTCGTCGGGAGCCATCTTCACGGCAAAGGAGGGAAGGCGATAGAGAATGACCTAAGGAAGGGCAACGGCAGCGTAGGAACCCTCCAGTAAACACGAAAGATGCTCAAATTCATGAGCTTGATATAATGTTTGGAGGACCCTATGGAGGGGGTGAGACACGGAATTCCCAAATAAATTACGCAAGAGAAGCAAATGTTCCCCTGATGACCAGCTATATAGTAAACAGTAGTTCACGAGGGAGGCCATTACCCCCGTCTCTTTCACTCAGGCTGACATCGAGGGAATACACTATCCCCATTGTGATGCCTTTCTGGTAAGGGCTGTCATGGCCTGAAATGGGTTAAAGCGGATGCCGGTAGATAATGGCAGTTCCATCAACATACTCTTTGGAGCCACTTTTGACAAAATGATTGTCGACCACGAAGTAACTCACATCGCGACCCCCTTACATGGCTTTCCCAGAGATAGCATGTCACACCCCATTCATATAGATAACAATATACTAACCTATGTAGGAATACATTTGATGACTTGGCCTAGATATCCAAATTTACCCATACATTTTTTTTGTTGATAAAATGAAAGCATCTCCAAAAGTATATCTGAAACCAGAGATCATAAAACCATAGTTCAACATATTTATCTTGAGGTTGTAAAACTATTTACATGCCATTTCAAAAGTCATACAGGATCCCCAAAATATAATACAACTAGAGTCCACAAAATAACCATACAAGTTGTCATCCATGTACATCAAACATTGGAATCCCGTAAGAACTCCACAGCTAGCCATGCCTTCCATGAGGTTCCATGCTCACCTACAATGCAAGAACTGCATAAGCTAATGCTCAGTAAGCAAAATCATGCATGAAATGGGTATGGGTCATAATGGTAACTGACACCATGCTCTTTACTTTAAACCTTACCTTATGCTAAGGATGTATCGTGCTCAAATATTCATCAAAATCAACTAGAAATAGTTTCATTGAAATCATTCTTTGGGCCCGTGACCTATCTACTATGCACCGGATAGAGCTATACACAATATCAATATCAATAATCAAATGGCCAATCTGACATCGACACTGGCGAGTAGACCATCCTCTTGTGACCACTAGAGGACCATCCCCTAACTGCCCCTATGATCACCCAAGAAGTATCCCACTCGGCAGCGCCAATAATCAAAGTATAACAAAGGCAAAGTCGAGTGGTCCACCCTCCTATGATCACCAAAAGCCCACCCCCTATCTACCTTTGCAATCAACCAGGAAGTATCACTCGCAATGCCAAAACATATCACATAAACATATCTCGGTGCCCTAGTAGTAGTCAATAAAATATTTTATGAGGAAAGCTAAATTTTACAATCATGTTGCACATGCTAGATTTTCAACAATGGACGTATGTCATGCATGTACTTGAAAATGCTCGTGAGTAACATACTCAATGATCATAACCATCTTATGATACACAATGAGCTCTTTGTCAAAGTTATGCAAATATTCCAACACTACTATATCACAAACACTATGTTCTTGTATCGTAGCTGCAAATAGATTTTTACTTACCTTTTTACCCTTTTGTGTGTGCGCACGCTTCTATGGAGTGTAAATCAATTCCCTTTTCACTTAAAGCCGGAGAATAACCTGTATTACCATCTAATATTAAAAAAAATCCTCAATTTGATAATCTTAACACACATACAACCCCGTACTACATCTATTCATGCCAAAATAATTTAGATGACATTTACAATTCAAGTTACCGATTGCGTTGCAAACTAGTCCCATAAATCACACTATCTCTTAAGTCCAATTATGAACGTCAATGTCATCCAATTATTGTTAACAACCTAGAACTCCTTAAAATTTATTTTTCATGCCTAAGAGATAATTAATGGACATGTAAAGGTTGAATCTAAGTTAAATACACAAATGTACAGAATCTGTTTTCAGGTTTCCGCACTGTCCAAGTATTTTTCCAACATTTTTCACACCCTTAACTATATCCAATAATTCCCAAATTTTTACCACACTTCTATATCACGTATGTAAAGATAATCATATCATAAATTTGTCACAAGTGAAGGGTTTACTGCTTTGGAGGCATTCCTTTTTACAGACACCAAATCAAACAATTTCTCTCATGGCTGTTTTGAGTTTCACTTGAACTAAACTTTCAAAAATTGGATCTTAACCTATTAAAGATCGTTTCTATACTTCTAACTCTTGTATAAAATCATTCATATTGATAAATATAAGTTATACCTAAGGGATTACTTAAAATCAAAGATTAACACATTCAAGTTTAGCAATCCATATCTCTGTCCAGGTTGTTTTCTTTCAAGTTCTTGTAATTAATTACCCATATTTTTGCCATCATTAATCATCCAAACACCCCCCAACATGATTTTAATCAAGTCCAAAGGTTCAAAAGGCTATAAAACTCTCAAAAACAATAAAGACATACCTCAAAATAGTGTACTAATTTAGTTGCCTAGAACTCCCAATTCCCTGGTTTCTATTTTCTATTTCCCTTTAGCTCTTTTGCTTTCTCTTTCACTTGGGGATACCTTAAAGACACCTTTGGGGTTGAGTGTCCTATGTAGGGGCTATATAAAGAATCTTAAGGGTTGGGGTCATGCTTGACACTTAAGGATGAAGAAATTGGTGATTAAAGAACAAGTATCTCCAAGCATGAGGTATCTAAGCAAGATGTGGCTTCATGCAGTCGTAACTTTTCATTTCCCATATTTGAATCCTTATGTTACTTATAAGATATATATCTATCCAATATAAGGTGCTAAGGCTTTAGAAGGCGGGATGGAGACCTTAAGATTGAAGGAATTTGATGTTAAAGTGACAAGTTATCACATGTTAAGTAGGAGGTGTCTCTTTCTAGTTAAATTCTGATTTTGTACCAATCCTTGAATGGTTTGTATGAAATTTAGGAATAATATGATACATATTTGAAGTCTTGAAGGAGTGGTAGATGTGGGTAATGCTTAAGGGTGAAGTAATTTACCATTACAAGGATAAATCAATAGGCAAGAGGTGTACTAAGCATGAGGTTGTCTCTTGGGGTTAAAATCTGATTTTGTACCTATCATTGTAGGTACAAATCAAGTATCTTTAGCTTATTTTAATATGTTTACAATCCACTTCACTTTTCCTAAGATCCCAAAATATTTTATAGAGCTAATTCCTTAACCGTTCATTCATTACCTACCTGATTGACACTTAATTCTCGACCAATTTCCACGATTTGCACCTCAATCTTTATAACGTCATATAAACCTTATTTTATCTTATTTTGATCATGTTACTTCATGCCTCATGTCCCAAATGTGTCAATCACCTATCTAGGATTTAAGGTTACCATGATCAATCGAATGGAGAACTTGCAACTTTGTCGATACTAATTCCGGCCATTTCAATATTCTCATTGCTTAGCAAGTCAATCTCCAACATCCAGATTAATATTTTCCTCTACCATAGCTCAATGTAAAATTCACCACCTAGGTCGAGGAGTAAAGGGCTAACACCATACCAAGGTTTTAAAATATCAATAATCGAATGCATCATTTTAAGGGAAATCAATTAAGAAAATTGATGCAAATGACATTATAAATAGCATGAATGCATGAATCTTATTGGCCAAATGTGATGTGAAATTTGGGGTATTACATCCTCCCCTCCTTATAAAATTTCATCCTTAAAATTTGCTTACCCAAAAAGTTCAGGATATTTAACCCATATTTCATCTTCACTTTCTCAAATGGCCTTTTATGTCGACTAATTCCGCTACAATACCTTAACCAATAGAATTTTCTTGCTTCTAAGTTGCTTTACCTCTCGTTGAAGAATCTCTGTCGATTTTTCTTCATAAGTCAAATCAATCGGGTTTTATCTCCATCGTTTCGTTCTTCAATATATGAGAAGGATTTCCAATGTATTTTCTTAGCATGGATACATGAAACGCATTGTGCCCTGAGACATTGATGAAGGAATATCAAGTTTGTAGAAAACATTTCCAATTCTTTCGACAATAGGAAAGGGACCAATATATCTTGGGCTTAGCTTTCCTTTATTTCCAAATCGCATAACTTCTTTCAGCGGTGCTACCTTCAAAAATACTTGGTCTTCGACTGTGAATTCAAATATTCTTATTCTTTGATCTGCATAACCTTTCTGTCAGTCTTGAGTCGTTTGCATCCGCTGACGTATTTGCGTTATGACTTCAGCAATTTACTAACCATATCTGGTCCCAATAGTTTCCTTTCTCTAAGCTCATCCCAATAAATCGGAGATCTACATTTTCTACCATACAATACGTCATATGGAACCATTCCAATCGTAGCATGATAACTATTATTGTATGCAAACTCTACCAAAGGCAAAAAATTTACTCCACTGGCCTTGGAAATATATACACAAGACCTCAAAATATCTTCCAATATTTGTATTGTTCTTTTTGATTGTCCATCAGTTTGAGGATGATAGGCGGTGCTAAAATATAACTTTGTTCCCAAAGTCTTATGTAAGCTTTTCCAAAAGAGAGATAAAAACTTAGAATCTCTGTCTGAAACAATAGATAGTGGCACTCCATGAAGTCTAACTATTTCTTGTACATAAAGCTGAGCATATCGGTCCATGGAATAAGTGGCACAAATTGGAATGAAATGATCTGATTTAGTCAACCTATCCACAATTACCCAAATACTATCGCATCCTTTAGATGTTTTTGGTAATTTCACCACAAAGTCCATTGTGATTCTTTTCCATTTCCACTCAAGGTTGGGTAATGGTTTAAGGTTCCTGCCACCCTTTGATGTTCTACTTTTATCTGTTGACATGTTAAACACTGTCCCACATATTCCGCTATCTCACCTTTCATGCTTGGCAACCAATAATGTAACTTCAAATCTCTATACATTTTAGTAGCTCCCGGGATGAATAGAATATGGTGTTCTTTAGATAGAATATCACCTTGGATATTCTCTGCATGAGGTACATACAATCGCCCACTAAACTGCAAGATACCATTTTTTGATATCTAAAAGTCTGAAGCTTTTCCATCATGTATATCATTCTTTACCTCAGAACAATAATCATCTTTTTGTTGCCCTTGCTGGATTCTATTTAATAAAGTTGGTTGAAGTGTCAATGCTGGAAGTTTAGCCTCCACAGATCCTGATGATACAATTTCAATATCCATTTTCTGTTAGTCCACCTACTCTAGTTTTGAGCCAGAATCATAGTTGCAACTTTAGATATCCATTTTATACTCAACGCATCAGCTACAACATTAGCTTTACCATGGTGATAATTGATAACACAATCATAATCTTTTACCAACTCTAGCCACCTTCTTTGTCTCATATTCAATTCCTTTTGTGTAAACAAATATTTTATACTTTTGTGATCAGTATAAATCTCGCACATTTCCCCGTACAAATAATACCTCCATGTTTTAAATGCAAATACAATGGTGGCAAGCTCCAAGTCATGTGTAGGATAATTCTTTTCGTATTCTTTAAGTTGCATAGATGCATATGTAATGACTTTACCATTTTGCATCAATAAATATCTTAAAACACTCTTGGAAGCATCACTGTAAACACAAAGTTTCTATTACCAGATGGAATTGAAAGGATAGGGGCCGAAGTCAGTCTTTTCTTCAATTCCTGAAAAATTTGCTCACAAGCATATGTCCATTTGAATTTCATACCCTTTCTCATCAATTTCATTAAAAAAGAAGCTATATTTGAAAATACCTCCACAAATCTATGATAATATCCAGCTAAACCCATAAAACTCCGAACTTTTGAAGGGTTAGTAGGTTGTGGCCAATTATTAATGGCCTCTACTTTACTTGGATCAACTTATACACCCTCACCTTATATTACATGTCCCAAAAATACGACTCAATCTAACCAGAATTCATCTTCCAAAGGTTGAAAGGTTACTGACTTCTTCTTACAATCTATAGTAGCTTGATATTTTGACAACAAATCCATCCCCAAAATAATATCATAATCTCCCATATCCAACACAATTAAATCTGCATAGAGTTCTTGATTTTCTATAAGGATCATACATGCTCTTAAAATCATATTAGTTTGTTGTACATCTCCAGATGGAATAGTCATACAATAATTAACCTCTTGTATATCGAGTATCCTACCCAATCTCCTTTCATACTCAGTAGATACAAATAAATACGTAGCTCCAAAGTAAAAAAGTGTAGAGAATTTACATATTACAACTGATGGATTTGTCTCAGTATCTGCTCTGGTGATAGTAAACACCCTAGCTGGCACCTTCTTCTGCTCTATGGGATTTGGTTTACTTAGGCATACTCTAGCAAGGTGTCCCACTTTTCCACAGGCATAACATGTCCTAGTCTCTATAAGACATGCTCCCATATGTTGTCCACCACATCTGGGGCAAGATGATTGTTTTGTTGGGGCTTTCCCTTGATCTATCTTTGGATGCTTACCCTGATCCCACTGTTGTTGTCCTTGCCTCGGTTGAAACTTGGGTTTCTGACACTGTCCCTAAAATGCTCTTTTCTTATCATTTTTAGGCCAACAATGTCCCTGACCTTGTCTAAACTATCGTCGAGCCTCTTAAGCACGACTAATTCTTTGCTCGGCTTGTTCTACAACTAATGCCCTCTCTGCTATTTGTAAGTACGACATCCTTTGGACTCCTGCCATGTTTACATCTCTATATAATTCTAGCCTCAATCCTTCAAGAAATCTTTCTACTTTAAGTATGTCATTATTAACCATATGGGTTGGAAATCTAGATAATTGTTCAAATTTACGAATATACTCCCCCACTGTCATTTCTCATTATCTTAGCTGTATAAATTCGTTCATCTTCATGGCTCAAATTGGGGCTGTAAAATATTTATTACGAAATAACTCTTTAAATCTATCCTAAGTCATGGCATTCACATCTTCAATGTTACTCATCGTGTCCTACCAGTGTCCAGCACTACCTCGCAACATAAAGGATGCACAAACCACTTTCTCCATTTCTAAGACTATACTATATCTAAACATGTTTTCTAAATTTCTCAACCAATCCCTGCTACTGTTGGGTCTAATGCATCCTCAAATATTGGAGGGTTTAATTTTCTAAATATGTCCCCAATGGTCTCAATTTCAGCTCTTTGTGGTGGTTGCATGAATTCAGCCCTTTGTTTTTCTCTCATTTATCTTTGTTGCCTTAATTGCTGAATTTACTGTGCTTGGTGCTCTACCAACACCTTAAGTCTATCAATAACCACAACCCTATTATTATCTGTGACACTTGCTTCTTGCCATGGAGTTCTAATTTCTCCACTGTATTCACTTCTAGTTATTACCATGACCGTGATATTTGATTACAAAGATTGGCCAATATCATTCATGAAGTATGAAATATTGAATGCAACAAAATAAACTTACTGGCTTAGCTGTGCTCTTTCTTACTCCGAGATCATGTACATGGACAGTCTACAGAACTCTAACCCTGCTCTGATACCACTTTCTGTCACACCCCATTCATATAGATAACAATATACTAACCAGTGTAGGAATAAATTTGATGACTTGACCTAGACATCCAAATTCACCCACACATTTTTTTTGTTGATAAAATGAAAGCATCTCCAAAAGTATATCCGAAACCAAAGATCATAAAACCATAGTCCAATATATTTATCCCGAGATTGTAAAAGTATTTACATGCCATTTCAAAAGTCATACAGGATCCCCAAAATATAATACAACTAGAGTCCACAAAATAACCCTACAGGTCCTCATCCATATACATTAAATTTTAGAATCCCTTAAGAGCTCCACAGCCAGCTATGCCTTCTATGAGGTTCCATGCTCACCTACAATGCAAGAACTACATAAGCTAATGCTTAGTAAGCAAAATCATGCTTGACATGGGTATGGGTCATAATAGTAACTGACCCCATGCTATTTACTTTAAACCTTATGCCAAGGATGTATCATGCTCAAATATTCGTCAAAATCAACTAGAAATAATTTCATTGAAATCATTCTTTGGGCCTGTGACCTACCTACTGTGCACTGGATAGAGCTCTACACAATATTAATATCAATAATCAAATGGCCAATTTGATATCGACACCAATGAGTGGGCCATCCTCTTATGACCACTAGAGGCCCATCCCATAACTGCTCATATGATCACCAAAGAAGTATCCCATCCGACAGCGCCAATAATCAGAGTATCACAAAGACGCAGTCGAGTGGTCTACCCTCTTGTGATCCCCAAAGGCCCATCCCCTATCTACCTTTGCAATTAACCATGAAATATCACCTGCGATGCCAAAACATATCACATAAACATGACTCACATGCCTTGGTGCCCTAGTAGTGGTCAATAAAAAATTTTATGAGGAAAGCTCAATTTTACAATCATGTCGTGCATGCTAGATTTTCAAACATGGACGTATGTCGTGCATGCACATGAAAATGCTCATGAGTAACATACGCAATGATCATAGCTATCATATGATACACAATGAGCTCCTTATCAGATTTATGTAAAGATTCCAACACTACTATATCACAAACACTATGTTCTTGCATCGTAGTTGCAAATGGATTTTCACTCACCTTTTTGCCCTTGTGTGTGTGCGCACTTCTACGGAGTGTAAATCAATTCTCTTTTTCACTTAAAGTTGGAGAATCACTTGTATTACCATCTAATATTAATCATAATCCTAAATTTGATAATCTTAACACACACAAAATCCCGTGCAATGCCCATTCATAAGATATAATTAATGGACATATAAAATCCCGTGTACGCAATGAGTCCAATTATGAACATCAACGTCATCCAATTGTTGTTAACAAACTAGCACTCCTTAAAGTATATTTTTCATTCCTAAGATATAATTAATAGACATATAAAGGTTGAATCTAAGTTAAATACACAAATAAACAGAATCTATTTTCAGGTTTCCACGCAGTCCAAGTATTTTTTTCCAATCCTTTTTTCACACCCTTAACTATATCCAATAGTTCCCAATTTTTTACCAAATTCTATAACACATATCTAAAGGTAATCATATCATAAATTTGTCACAAGTGAAGGGTTTACAGCTTTAGAGGCATTCCTTTTTATAGACACCAAATCAAACAATTTTCCTCATGGCTGTTTTAAGTTTCACTTGAACTAGACTTTCAAAAATTGGATCTTAACCTATTAAAGATCATTTCTATACTTCTAACTCTTACATAAAATCATTCATATTGATAAACATGAGTTATACCTAAGGGATTACTTAAAATCAAAGGTTAACCCATTCAAGTCTAGCAATCCACATCTTTGTCCGGGTTGTTTTCCTTCAAGTTCTTGTAATTAATTGCCCCTATTTTTCCCATCATAAATCATCCAAACACCTCCAACATGATTTTAATCAAGTACAAAGGTTCAAGAGGCTATACAACTCTCAAACATAATAAATACATACCTGAAAATAGTGTACTAATTCAGCTGCCCAAAACTCCCAATTCCCTGCTTTATGTTTTCTATTTCCCTTTAGCTCTTTTGCTTTCTCTTTCACTTGGGGATAAATTGAAGACAACTTTGGGGTTGAATGTCCTATGTAGGGGCTATATAAATAATCTTAAAGGTTGGGGTCGTGCTTGACACTTAAGGATGAAGAAATTGGTGATTAAAGAACAAGTATCTCCAAGCATGAGGTATCCAAGTAGGATGTGGCTTCATGCAGTCATAACTTTTCATTTCCCATATTTGGATCCTTATGTTACTTATAAGATATTTATCTATCCAATATAAGGTGCTAAGGCTTTAGAAGACAGGATGGAGGCCTTAAGATTGAAGGAATTTGATGTTAAAGTGACAAGTTATCACATGTTAAGTAGGAGGGGTCTCTTTCTAGTTAAATTCTGATTTTGTACCAATCCTTGAATGGTTTGTATGAAATTTAGGAATAATATGCTACATATTTGAATTTTTAAAGGAGTGGTAGATATGGCTAATGCTTAAGGGTGAAGAAATTTACCATTACAAGGATGAATCAATAGGCAGAAGGTGTACTAAGCATGAAGTTGTCTCTTGGGGTTAAGATCTGATTTTGTACCTATCATTGTAGGTACAAATCAAATATCCTTACTTATTTTAATGTGTTTACAATCCACTTTACTTGCCGTAAGATCCCAAAATATTTTATAGAGCTAATTCCTTAACCGTTCATTCATTACCTACTTGATTGACACTTAATTCTCGACCAATTTCCACGATTTGCACCTCAATCTTTATAACGTCATATAAACCTTATTTTATCTTATTTTGATCATGTTACTTCATGCCTCATGTCCCAAATGTGTCAATTACCTATTTAGGGTTTAAGGTTACCTGGATTAATCGAATGGAGAACTTGCAACTTTGTCGATACTAATTCTGACCTTTTCAATATTTTCGTTGCTTAGAAAGTCAATCTCCAACATCCAAATTAATATTTTCCTCTACCATAGCTCAGCGTAAAATTCACCACCTAGGTTGAAAAGTAAAGGGCTAACACCATACCAAGGTTTTAAAACCTCAATAATTGAATGCATCATTTTAAGAGAAAGCAATTAAGACAATTGATACAAATGACATTATAAATAGCATGAATGCATGAATCATATTTGTCAAATGTGATGTGAAGTTCAGGGTATTACATAGCATCATCCCAAGGGAGAAAATAACCCATAATGTGGAAGTTGGATAATTCTCTACATGGATAAACTATCCACCATGTAGTGAAGCATGGGCGCCTCGGAGAAGAGGATATGATCCGAACAAAGATTACCTCATTGATCCTTCTAGGCGTACAACACAAGATTTCTATGATGAGACTGACCGTCATGGGAGAAGCCTCCATATGGATACACATCCATCATGTAGAGAAGTGTGGGTACCTCAGCGAAGAGGATCACATCCCAAAAAGGATTACCTCATTGGCTCTCCGAGGTGGACAGTACAAGCCTCCCATGATAAGGCTGAACGTCATCGGAGAAGCCTCCACATGAATGCACCATCCACCATGTGGGGAGGCGTGGGTGCCTCGGAGAAAAGAATCAGATCCTAAATGGGATTATCTCATTAGCTCTCTGAAGTAGACATCACAAGACTCATATGACAAGGCTGAACGTCATGGAAGAAGCCTCTACATGGATATACCATCCACTATGTGGGGAATCATGGGCGCCTTGAAGAAAAGGATCAGATCCCAAAAAGGGATTATCTTATTAGCTCTCCGAGGTGGACTACACAAACCTCCCATAACGAAGCTGAATGTCATGGGAGAAGCCTCCACATAGATGCACCATCCACCATGTGGAGAAACGTGGTCGCCTCAGATAAGAGGATTATATCCCAAAAGGGATTACCTCATTGGCTTTCCGAGGTGGACAGCACAAGCCTCCAATGATGAAGTTGAACACACATGGATGTACCATCCACCATGTGGGGAAGTATGGGCGCTTCGAAAGGAAGGATCTGATCCCAACGAAGATTACCTCATTGATCCTTCGAGGCATACAACGCAAGCCTCTTATGATGAGGCTGAACATGATAGGGGAAGCCTCTATATGGATGTACCATCCACCATGTGGGGAAGCGTGCCCACCTCGGAGAAAAGAATCAGATCCCAAAAAAGATTACCACATTGGCTCTCCAAGGCAGACAACACAAGCTTCCCATGATGAAGCTGAACGTCATGGAAGAAGCCTCTACATGGATGTACCATCCACCATGTGGGGAAGCGTAGATGCCATTGAAGGGAGAACCTGATCCCAACGAGGATTACCTCATTGATCCTCCGATGCATACAACACAAGCCTCTTATGATGAGGCTAAACATCTTGGAAGAAGTCTCCATACGGATGCACCATCCACCATGTGGTGAAGCGTAGATGCTTCGGAGAAAAGGATCAGATCCTAAAAGGGATTGCCTCGTTGACTCTCCGAGATGGACAACACAAGCCTCATATGAGAAGCTGAACGTCATGGGAGAAACCTCCATATGGATGAACCATCCACCACGTAGGAATATGTGGGTGCCTCAAAATGGAGGATTTGATCCCAACGAGGATTACCCGATTGATCCTCCAAGACGTACAACCCAAGCCTCCTATGATGATGCTAAACGTCATGGAAGAAGCTTCCACATGGATGCACCATCCACCATTTGGTGAAGCGTAGGCGCCTTGGAGAAGAGGATCAAATCCCAAAAGAGATTACCCCAATGGCTCTCCGAGACGGACAGCACAAGCCTCCCATGACGAGGCTGAATGTCATAGGAGAAGTTATGTACCGAAGCATGAAAAGGAGCCTCAATAATTCAGCACTCCCTGCTTCTGCTCAAAAGCATAAATTTCATCTACAACAAAAAAGAGCATCGGTAGTTCAGCACTCCCTACTTCAGCTCAAAAGTATAAAAGTTTAGGTACAACAAAAAAGAGCCTCGACAGTTTAGCACTCCCTGTTTTGGCTAAAAAGTATAAAGTTCAGGTACAAAAAAGGAGCCTCAATAGGTTAGCCCCTCCTTCCATCTCAGTAGGTAAGTTTCATTGAATTAACTTCATATAGGAAACATGTTTAGCATCAAACTCCAATTATAACATAAATATCTATACTTGAACTTGGAGGGATTATTGTGCTTGTCGAAAAGCCTAACCATGATAGGAAAAGAAGCTTCGCTCAAGAACTGAAGTCCATGCATGACATGAATAATCATACATGAACTTGGGGGACTATTGTTATGTTTCATCACTTAGGTTCCCATGTTGCCCATCCAACCCACTGAAGCTCATATATAAAAGATAAGTTTGAGCCCAAACAAAGTGGCTTTGTCGAAGTGGCGAGGCCCAATAAAGAGAAATTTGAGGCTCAACTACGACTGGTTCCCACGTGGCCAGCCGACCCACCAAAGCACCCTCCACCGAAGCCATGTGGCATCCAATATGGAGCTAAGTCTTCTAGTGTCAAGACAATCTGACCCACCAAAACCGATATTGACTAAAACCTCTATGCTGGAGCTATAGACAAGGCTTACTGAAGAGGAATCCGAAGGTCAAATGATGACCTACGTTTGAAGATCTTAAAATTGAAAAATCCTTTTATAATGATTGATTGGATTGTTGTAATAAGTAAAAATGTCAGTCTTGTTAGTATAGGGTATGGGTTAGCTGCTTCTTTTTTTGGGCATTTGAGGTGCCCTAGGCTAGTGAGTCAAAAATGATGCCTAGGACGTGATATTTTGGCTAAGGAGATAGAGCCATGTGTCCTCTCATCCAATGGTTGTTATTATACATGTAACACTATAAATAGATCCTCTTTGTGCCATTGAAAGGGGATGAAGAATTGTTATCTACAACTGAAATTTCTCTATCTTCATGATCTTTCAAGAGTTTATGGTGTGATCTTAATCTTTAGTTTGATTCTTTATCGATCGTTCATTATCGTAGACTTTTGTTCATATATTTACCAGAGCCTGAACATATTTCTCTTGTGTCAAAAAGCTTCTCCCATGTTCAAACCTGTATCATGTTTGACTAGTAACCCATTGACACATGTTGGACTTGTGAGGACGCGAATGGGCCCGGTATCTGTGGGCCTGAAAGTAGGGCCTCATCTTCCTAGAGGCTATCATAAGAGATAAAGAAAGTTTCTCCATATCTGTATAACGTGACTCAGCTGATAGCAGGGCATTGTTCACGCAGTAAACGGGTAGTTGCATACCACTTTCTTCCCTTACCAGTACTGAACTTACAACCTCCGCACTTACGGCCAAATATAAGAGCAGCGCTTCTCCCTTGTTGGGCTTTGACAGGAGGGGGGTTGGCCCAAGTGCTTCTTCAACTCTTGAAAAACCTTTTCACACTCCTTATTCCACTGGAACTTGTTTCCTTCCTTTACAACTTTAAAGAACGGGAGACACCTATCGGTTGCCTTGGAGATGAAGTGGTTCAATACTGCTAGATGACCCGTCAAGCATTGTACTTCCTTAGGCTTGCTGGGGGATTTCATATCCACCAGGGCCTTAATTTTTTTAGAATTTACCTTAATATCTCGCTGGTTAACCATGTAACCTAAGAATTTCCCTAAAGCAACACCAAAAGCACATTTCAAAGGGTTCAGGTTCATTCGGTACTTTCTCAAGATTTTGAAGGTGGCTTCCATGTGTTCAATGTGGTTCATAGTCTTGAGGCTTTTCACTAGCATGTCATCAACGTACACCTCCATCATTTTGCCTATATGATCGGCAAACATCCTGTTAACTAGATGCTAATAAGTAGCTCCAGCATTTTTTAAAGACCAAAAGGCATCCCTTTGTAACAATAAAGGCCTCTATCAGTGATGAATGAGGTGTTCTCCTCATCAGCTGGGTACATGGGGATTTGATTATACCTTGAGTATGCATCTATGAAGCTCAAAAGCTCATGGCCAGCAGTGGAGTTGACTAACTGGTCGATCCTTGGAAGTGGGAAACTATCTTTCGGGATGCTTGGTTGAGGTTGGAAAATTTTATGCAAACTCTCCATTTTATTGTTAGGCTTCTTTACTAAAATTGGGTTGGAGATCCACTTTGGGTATACTGCCTCCCTGATGAACCCGTTGGATATGAGCCATTCCACCCCTTCTTTCAAGGCCCGTACCTCTCAGGGTTCAAGGTTCTTCTTTTTTGCCTGTGAAGGGTAAACTTGGGATTGATGTTAAGACAGTGGCAGCTAACTTTGGGGTCTATGCCCACCATATCTTCTTGCTTCCAAGCAAACATGTCTAAGTTACTGAGCAAGAAGCTTTTGAGCCTCGTCTTTTCATCTAACTCAAGCTCCTTTCCTACTTCCAGCATCTTTGCAGGGTCATTTGGGTCTACTGGGAAAGATTCAAGTTTCTTCACTGAGGTCGCTTGTGAGTTTGATCCGAGGGTCTAAATCCACATTGATGACCCCTTCATCAGGGGCATCTATCATATTGACATCTCTCCCTTGTTCAGGGATAGAACCTTCTTCAAGTGCGTCAACCATTTCAGCATCCATCAGGACCATATTTACACTACGAGGCTCTGATTTTCTCAGGGAGCTAAGGTAGCATTTCCTCAAGCCCATTTGGTCTGCTCATATTGTAGCAATACCTCTTTCAGTGGGGAACTTCATACATAGGTAGTGTATGGACGTAACGGCCCCAATAAGTTGATGAACTAAGAGACCGACCTAGTTTGAACTAATAAGTTGATGAACTTCAATGGACTGGACCTAATATTTATTTTATTATGATTGCAATTGGACTTTGTTTTTAAGCCTGCTAGGCATTATTCTCACTTCTACATTTATTTTCTATGGTTTGATTAATTACCACTTGACTTTAGTTGGACTTGTTGTTCCTATTTTCTCTATCATTAATTCTTACCATTCATGTCAAAGTGAGGTATCCACTCCAAGGATGATTTCTACCAGCAATATTTATTCTAAACACCCCAACCTACTAGTGACTTTTATTCTTGGTTTGGCATTGAGTATGAATTAGTGCTTCCTATGTGGATGCTTATACTTTGCAGATTTAATGCCATGGATACATATATTCAAATTAATCCAAAGACACAATCAGGTTTTTGTGAAGATATGTTGGATTTTCTTATGATATGCCAAACAATATTTTTCATGGCACGAATATGTAATGAAAATGAAACATGTGCATGTTTAATTGCTGGAAATGAATTCTTATCTATTATGGCCCTTATATATTTTAAATGGCCGGTGGCATACGCCGTATATTTGGTAAAATGCATTGTTCGAATTTCTCTTAATTCAAGGCTCCATTGATTATCCCAAATGCGGAAGGCGAGCTCTAGTTCGTGGACTTCTTATTATGAAATGTAACATTCTTGGAGTCCTATTTCCTTGAATAAAGGAAGAGGTGATATCAAAATAAGACCTCATTCCTTGAATAAAGGAAGATGCAGTCCTCGCACCTTGAATAAAGGAAGAGGCTAATGGTTAGATGTGTTTACCCTTACAAAATGAGCCTTTCCTAACCTCATTCGCGAGATGTTTATTCCTCGCCTCTTACTATCGTTGAGCCTAACTATAAGACCTCTTCATTCCGATGACAATTTATAAGACTCCGATAGTTTGAGATCTATTCGTGGGATGTTTATTCCTCTCTTCGCCAGATACTTATTCATGGCTTTGCGAGATGTTTATTCCTCGCTTCTGACTATCGTTGAGCCTAATTGTAAGACCTCTTCATTCTGAGGCCAGTTTATAAGACTCTAATAGTTCGAGAGCTATTCACAGGATGATTATTTCCCGCCATGCCAGATGCTTATCCCTGGTCGAAGGCCTCATTCCTTGAAAAAGGAAGAGGCAACAATATAAAACCTCGTTCCTTGAAAATGGAAGAGGCTATTATTCTAAGGCCTCATTCCTTGAAAAAGGAAGGAGCACATGAAGACCTCATTCGTAAAGGAAGAGGCACTATTTTGAAGACGTCTTTCCTTGAAAAAGGAAGAGGCTTGAAAGAGAGGTCAACATTCCCAAATAGGGATCACCTCGCTTGGATTCTGAGGCGGATACATGCCTTCCTTTGACAGCCAAACATCAAGGTAGAAACCTTTGCATGGATGAACCATCCACCATGAAAGAAAGCGTTGGCACCTTGAAAGAGAGGTTGACATTCTCAAACAGGGATCACCTCACTTGGATTCCGAGGCAGATACACATTCCTTCCTTTGACAGCCAAACATCAAGGAAGAAGCATTTGCATAGATGAACCATCTACCATGCAAGGAAGCGTTGGCGCCTCGAAAGAGAGGTCGAAATTCCCAAATAGGGATCACCTCACTTGGATTCCGAGGCGGACACACATACTTTCCTTTGACAGTCAAACGTCGAGGAAGAAGCCTTTACATGGATGAACCATCCACCATGCAAGGAAGTGTTTATGCCTCGAAAGAGAGGTCGACATTCCCAAATAGGGATCACCTCGCTTGGATTCCGAGGCGGACACACGCCTTCCTTTGACAGCCAAATGTCAAGGAAGAAGCCTTTGCATGACATTCCTAGGAAATGGATCACCTAGCTTGGGCTCCAAGACAACAGTCAAATCCTCAGAACAAACAGAGACCATTTTCAGCCAAAGTGGACATTGTAAATCCCTTCAAAAATGTTCAGATCATTTTAACTCAGGTCTGCCCGATTATAACTCAATAAGGGTCAACATTCGATTCAGTATATTAAAATCAAGGCAATAAGATTAAAAAAGCGCAGATTCAATAAAATATGAAAGATTGAAATCAGCTCATACATATCAATTTCAACTAGAGTTTCAGCAACCTTCCCAGGATAGTTCCAAAAGGTAAAGAAAACTACGAAGTAAACCACTTCAGACATCACCCGCAGAGGGTCTGCACTAATCAGATATGTTTCCAACTATAGGGGTATGGTAAAGACCATCCCCCTACGCAAACTTTTTATCTCAATTTTACTTTCAAGCCCATGCATTACATAAATAATCATACCTAGACTTTGGGGACTATTGTTACTCTCGTAAATTATGTGGCACTATCTTGAAGGAAGGGTCCCACATTGCCGATGTGGCATTGACTTAGAGGGTCCTCTAAAAAGACATCATGAGCTTTAGTCTAAAGGAGCCTTGGATTGAAGGTCATCGTTATAAAGAGCCTCGGCTAAAGGGCCTCAACCACTTATAAAGAGCATCGGCTGAGAGTCGTAGAGCCTTGATTTTGGGCTCAGGCAAGGCCTATAAACCATATGGCCCATTTACGTTTCCATTTTCTATATATATGTGAATCCATTTCATTTTAAGGTATGTTCTCTAACCCTATCCTCTTCCCCTCTTCATCTCTTGTACTTATATTTTCCTCGTCCGGCAGTTGACTTGACCGTCGGAGTGCGAATGATCGCCGGACCTTTTACTTGATCGGCGGCCTTTGCCTCCTAATAGGGTGTTCAGTGTGCAGGTGATGTTCACGTGGATGGGATTCTGTTGAGCTCATTTTTTGGGGTCAACAGATGTCTTTAGAGAACCGGTAGTATATGTATGATAAAACTTAAAAGGGTATCCACTGTTGTAAATTTGTTCAAACTAATGTATAATGTTTGTATATTGGTTTGGGACTTAAGCCTTTAATGGGCCAAATGCATGGATGAAATTGGAAGGCAACAAATGAAAGCTAGCCATTGAAGTTTTTTACCATGCATATGCATGGCACACACTACAGAAAACTGAAGCATTTTTTGCTTTTACCATGCGTATGCATGGTTCAAAATTATGACTGCAAGGCTGGTTTTTCATTTGAGACCTGGTGTTGATCAACTTGTTACGAATTATTAAGACCTATTCGAGGTATATGGATGGAAATCTATAAGTAAATGATAGATTTTCATTTCCAATTAATAAGAAACAACAAGTAAATTAATACTTGAGACATCCAATTCATTCATCAAAAATTCAAACTTCTTAAAGTTTTCAACAAGTTCAACTAGGAAGAATCAATTGTGCTTTTATGCTTAATCCTTGAAGGCTTGTAAATCATCTAAACTATTTGTCGAAAATCCTAAAAGCATACTAGAGGAGGAAAAAATCGTTTTTAGGACAATGTATCATATACGCGTTCGGGCCTCATTCTTCATTTCTATCTTGTTCAAGTTCCCATCTCCTTCTTCTCTTCAATATTTCCAACAATCTAGAAACGATATTTTACTGCGATGGAGATGGAAACCACTTTGGCAACCATCAAGTTGATGAACCAAGACTTGGTTCACTTGGATAGATTCGATGGAACAAATTTTACCTAGTGGCAAGACAAACTAAAATTTCTATTGGCTGCATTAAAGATCTTTTATGTTCTTGATCCGAATTTTGCACCAATACATGAACCACCGATAAAGATTTGGAAGAAGTACGGGCTGACAGAAAGAAAAGACAAGAATATGAATTAATATGTTGTGGTTATATTCTGAATGCTTAATCTAACCGATTATATGATTTCTACACCAACACTACTACAGCTAAAGAAATATGGAAAGCACTTGAGAACAAATACAAAGCCAAGAAGAAAGGTACCAAGAATTTTTAATTTCAAAATATTTTAACTTTAAAATGTTTTATAATATACCATTATTGCATCAAGTACATGAACTTCAAGTTATTGTAAATAAGTTGAAGGCTGTGAAAATTGAACTTCCTGAATCATTTCAAGTAGGAGCAATTATTGGGAAATTGCCTTCAACTTGGAAGGGATAATAGGAAGAAAATTCTTCATAACTCCGAAAATTTTGAAATTTAAAATGAAAATTCTTATGATAGCAATTCTAAAGCCAATGTTGTGGACAAAACGAATCAATCCAACAAATACCAAAACAAGAGCAAGCCTCTGGTCCTAAAAAGGATCAAGGGAAGTTCAAAACAAATTAAAAGGACCTTGCTATGTTTGTAGAAAATCGGGACACTTTACAAGATATAGTAGGCATAAAAAGCTAACAAAGGAGGAAAATGTGAATTCTATTGAGAAGATTATTGTTACGGTAAGCGAAATCAATGCCATCCAAAGCAAAGTTCCAGGTTGGTGGTATGACACCTGTGCAACAATTCATGTTTGTTATGATAATTCACTTTTCAAAACTTATCATGATATCATTGATGGACAAAAGATTCAAATGTGAAATGAAGAACTCTCAAAAGTGATTGGCAAAGGAAACATCGATATCATCTTCATATCGGAAAAGAAGATAACTCTGACCAATGTTCTTCAAATACTAGAAATGAATAGAAACTTAGCAAGTGGAGTTCTTTTGGGAAAATTGGGAATAAAATCTATATTTGAGTCGGGTAAACTTGTATTAACCCGAAACGGGTATTTTGTTGGTAAAGGCTATTCTAGTGATGGAATGGTCAAATTATGTACTATTGAGGATGGTGCTAATAATAACAACAAATATTTTGCTTATATGATCGACGCATTTACTTTATGACATGGTAGATTAGCGCACACAGGTATTATCACTATGAAAAGAACGGTTGAAAATGGATTAATTTCATGTAAACTTGATAACTTAGATAAATGTGAAACTTGCATTAAATCAAAGATGATTAAAAAGTCATTTCATAATGTAGAAAGAACATCTCAATTACTTGAACTTGTGTGTTCCAATATATGTGAATTGAATAGCATGCTAACAAAAGGAGGCAATAGATATTTCATTACATTCATTGATGATTGTTCTAGATATAATTATATTTGTTTTTTAAAACATAAAGATGAAGTATTTAATGAATTTTAGTTATATGAAGCAGAGAAGTTGAAAATCAATTAGGAAAAAATAAAGACTCGTAGAAGTGATAGAGATGGAGAATATTTTTCAATTAAATTCAACATATTTTGTGAATGAAATGACATTATACACCAATTTTCTACCCTATATACACCTGGACAAAATGATTTAGCTGAAAAGAAGAGTAGAACTTTCTTAAAAATGATTAATGCCATGTTATTATTTGCTGAATTACTTTTTAATTCATGGGGTGAAGCCCTACTTAGTGCATGTCATATAGTAAATATGATTCCTTTGAAAAAGAAAAGGTTTCTTCATATGAAATATAGAAAGGAAGAAAACTAAATATAGGATATTTTAAAGTGTCGAGGGTGTCTTACTTATTGCAAGAATATGAATCCTAATAGAACCAAGTTAGGCTCAAGAAGTAAAAAATGTGCTTTCGTGGAGTATACTTCAAATAGTAAGGCCTATCAATTATTAAATTTAGAATCTGATGTTTTAATAGAATCAAGGCATGTGGAATTTTTTGAGAATATATTGGCAACAAGAAATTCCCAAAATGAAACTAAAGTAGACATATCCACTTCTAGAGAATCACAAGTAGAAACATTTACCAAAGATGTAGAACTATCAAGTGAACATCGAATAAGGAAAAGAGTTAAAAAGGAAAATGTTTAGGATTGGACAAAATAGAGTCCCAACTTATTTCTCTCTACTCAGTTGAGAGAGATAGGAAGGATGTTGTAAGAACTATTCATTTTGTCCTTCAAGTTGAAAGTGGTCCTAAGACTTATAAGGAAGCTTTGTTTTCTAGAAATTGCATATTTTGGAAAAATACAATAAATGATGCAATGGTTTCTATTATATCTAACAAAACTTGGGAAATTGTTGATTTACCAAAAGGATCTAAACCTATTGGTTGCAAATGGGTGTTTATAAGGAAATATAATTCCAGTGGTACACTCAGTACCTATAAAGCTAGATTGGTAGCTAAAGGATATCTTGTTTTCATTATCATCAATATTTGATTTACATGTTCATCAAATGAATTTCAAGACGGCATTCCTAAATGGGGATCTCGATGAGGAAGTTTATATGGAACAACCAGTAGGTTTTGTTCTACTGGGAAATGAACATAAGGTATACAAATTAGTTAAATCTTTATATAGATTAAAAGAGGCACAAGTACGTGAGACATGAGTACATGAGAACAAAACCTAATTAAACTCCAACTCTTTATACAGATTAAAAGAGGCACAAGCCAGACATATGAATCTAAGACATGAATACGTGAGAAAATCAATCAAGCATGGAGTAATTTCTCTCACATATATTAAGTCTAGTAAGAACTTAGCTGATCTGTTAACTAAATCTCTTACAAAAGAGGTAATAAGATCAACATCAAGAGGATGGGGTTGAAACTCCTTGATTAAAAGTTCAACAATGATGGCAACCCTACCCAACTATACTAAACAAGTATATCTAGTTTCAAAGGATAATAACAAGTCATTCGATAAGCAGATAAGTTTCAACACTATTAACCTATTATAAAACCATATCCTTGATAAATAGTGACGGTTGTTACAATTGAAAGGATGAGTTTATAAACCTTTTTAATGTGGTTTAGTACGAAATACAAGTATCTCTAAAAGAAACAAAGATATTGGAAGAACTTCACCTATGTGAACTTTAAGGTGGTACCGCCTCAATAAAGAGTTGGAGTTTCTCTTTTAAAAATTCAACGAATAAGATAAATGCAAGGCCATAATAGCACTAAACGAGTTTAAGGAACTTGAACTATGCAGTCGTATAGTAGTTCGTCTTACCTCCAAGTTTTAAGTTATTGATTCCAAAGCATTCCAACTTGTTTCCACTCACATGCCCAACATTGAACTTGGTCCTTGGCTTGTTAACTTCACCTTATTGGACTCCATGGCTTGAACGAGTGATTTCATGACTTTATTGACTCTATTTGATCTCGAATATTCCCTTAGCCTATTCTCAACATCATCGAACCCTCGATAATTTGTTGCTTTCCTTGGATCACATCACCCCTACCTCTTTAAAAGGATTCGACCTCGAATCTATACCCACATCAAAGAGTGAAAGATCAGAGATATTAAAAATACAAATGATCATAAACTTATCTTTTGCATTCAAAACCCAATCACCTTGTTCAAATACTTTACGCATCTTCCTTTTTCTACCTTGAGATGCATATAACTCAATCCCCTACTTTCCATCTAAGCTACCACTTACAATAAGAGTGAAAGGAATTAAACCAAACAAAGTTAACATATTTAAACCACAAGCCATATCACAACGTGTAAGAGAAGTAGTAGATTGGTTCCCAACATATTCCATGAAGTCGAACCAAAATAGTTAAGGACTTCAAGATTAAAATATAAATTATCACGCCTCAAATCACCCCAAATGTCTATCATGTTCAATTAATTTTTTGCAACCTACTAGAATGTCATTAACTGGTAATTGTTTGCCTATGAATGCATGTGACAAATTACTTTCATAGAAATACTAGATGCATTAATATGCGTAAAAGTGCATGCCCCATGAGAAAAAATATTACTACATGTCGACCATCATCTAATCTATGTATGGGGTTTGATTCTTTACCATACCATAGTAGAATGCTTCTCCTTTAATGCTCATTAAATTCTCCACTTGCATCGAATCAATTGGATACTCAATGGGTGGTATCCCACTAAATAAGTCTTCATGGAACGAGTCTTTAAGTTCCTTCAATAAAGAAATATCCAAATTGGGGAAGGTTTGTTAGTTCTAACTAAAGCCCTCTCAATCTCACTTTTTTTTTTTTGTATAGAAACTCACTTTTCATTTTTCTCTCTTCCCAATAGTCTCTCTTTCTTTTCTCTCTCGTGGCTCTGCTTTTTTTCCTTACAATTAGCCACCTCACTATTTTCTCTCCTACTCTCCTTTTGCCTTTCTTTTCTTCCTCACCTCTAAATCTCAATTGGTCCTCATAGATCTATTGTGGTGTTAATGGTACAGAGTAACAGTTCTCCCATGTTTTACAAAGTTGTACCTATTCTTGAATCCTTCATGTTTAACATTCCTATGATACTGACATGACCTTCCCAACAAAATGTACCCAACATACATAGGAAACACATCACACATCACTACACCTCCCAATTGAGAAATTCACCCAAACTCTCATATTCACCTTAACCTCTCCACATTCATCTAACTACTGCAATTTATAAGGTTTAGGATGATTTATCGTAGTCAATCCTAATTTCTCAATAAGTGTAGTACTAGAAATTGTACTCTTTAACTTTGCGTATCTTCCTCTTGTTGATTGAAGAGGCTTAGTTATGGCACGTTTTGAGGAATTTGATAACCTCCTTGTCCTTGCATTTGCATAAGGAGCTCTTGCATGGTGGCATTTTGTGTCGTAATACTTCTCACTTTGGTAACCATTTGGGCCACTTTGTAGTTAAGTATGCAGTTGTGCTACCACCTCGGTGGTGACGGTGATGTAGTCTTTGGTGCTTGACATGGGTTCGGAGGATCTCTTCTTCTGAGACCTCATTATTCCTTTTTTTTTATTTTCATCTTCACTAGCACTCATTATGGGTAGGTATCTCCTTCATTGCAAGTGAATGTCTTAAGTGAATTTTTAACTCAAAATACTTTTTCAAGGACTGTAAACGCTCTAGATGTTGAATTGAACTTCAAATCTTCTATGTTTGGGCTTCTACTTGTTCTTTACTCAAGAACAAACATTTTTTTAAGGGAGAAAAAAAGATACTTTCCAGCAGCTTTTTCCACGGGGATGTTCGTCGTTTTAGTGTGGTTTCTCATAGATGACACCAATCTGTTAACCTCGAAAAATGTACCTCTACATGGCCAACAGATCTTAGGCCCACTTGTGCACATGTAAGCTCCTTTCCTACACACTTGGACAAACCGTTAGTCACCCTTGACCCTCTCCATTGGTGTGGAAGGCGATTGCAAGTACTCAACGGTCAAGTCAATCGATGGAAAGAAACTATAGCTACTGTGGGACGAGCTAAAAGTGCAAGCCACAAAAGTGTATGAACACCAAGAGTATGTGAAAATATAAAGAGAGAAAGAGCAATCTCATATTGTTTGAGAGTTAAAATTGCATTACCTTTAGGTTGGTGTGAATAGTGAGCATTTATAGTGACCTAACTGAAGTGGTGGTTGTCGAATGAAGAAACACGTGACTTTATCTTAACGTTTGAGGCGTCCCATTATAGGTATCACGTCATACATCATAAAACTTATGGCATTTAATGTTATCTGAAATGGTAGCCGTTCTATGTCCTAGACCTTCACACCTATGGAGTAGGCTGGTATGACTTGACGTTTATGTTACTGTAAAGGGTCACATCAATCACTTCTAGGGATCTTGTATGCGGAGATCTCTTGGGAGTGGTGATGAAAGATTCCCTTTAGAGCAAGAGGCTTCCAATTTGTTTATTTGGGCTTCGGCCTCGCATGGCGCTTCAACTGAAGCACGTGTGG